>JAMKCH010041456.1:0-72785 GCA_023653785.1 Ophioderma brevispina
AAAACGTCGATTCTTCCTTGATTCGATCGAATATAAAATTCAAGTTTATGTTCGATACTTTCTCCCTTCTCTTAGGTTTCACTTAACAGTTAACGATTTATGTTCAACGCATTTAAATATGCTTGATGCTATCACTAATCGTTTTCTGAAAAAATGGTTTTGTCTCCCTCGTCCTGCTACTCCAGCATTCATTTTCATGCCTAATGGACTAAATATTAAGTCAATTTCCAAACTGTATGCTGAATGCCATACCATCGCTCATATTTCAGCAAGGCTGAAAGGAGATCCTTTAGTCAATCTTTGCCTTGACTCAAAAATTACGAGGGAGGAAACCTGGTCTAGAAAGAAATCTACTATTGTCAATAGTGAAAAAATATACAATGATGTTAAAGCTAATTCAAGCAAACCAAAAGTTCTGAAATCTATGGCTAAAGATTTTATTTCAAATTCCACGGCCCTTTATTGGAAGGATCACGTCAAAAATCTTGCTATTCAAGGTAGATTTCTTGAGCTTCTTTCTTTGGAGTCCAAATGCGTTCAATGGCGTAGTATTATTTTCAACCTTCCTGTAAGAGTTTGTAAATTTCTTGTCAATTCGGTCACCGATTCCCTTAACACCAGGACTAATCTTCTCAGATGGGGTAAGTCAAACACCAATAAATGTATCCATTGCAAGAACAAAGAAACACTTAATCATGTGTTGAACTCTTGCAAATTTTTCTTGGAGCAAGGCCGCTATACCTGGCGCCACAATAACATCCTTAATTATATCATCAAAATTGCCCGTTGGGGACTCTTACCAAATCTGAGAAGAATTCCTTTAGAATAATTCATGATATTCCTGGTTTTACAGGTTATGCCTCATCCCAGACTTATGTATCTTTT
This sequence comes from Ophioderma brevispina, assembly GCA_023653785.1. Classification (NCBI taxonomy): domain Eukaryota; kingdom Metazoa; phylum Echinodermata; class Ophiuroidea; order Amphilepidida; family Ophiodermatidae; genus Ophioderma; species Ophioderma brevispina. The sequence continues at coordinate 886 of JAMKCH010041456.1, forward strand.
GGGAGGGATTACGCAAACTTGTTATTTTAGAGCTTTCTATACCATTCGAGCAGAATATTGTCAACGCCCATATAATGCCCCAGGACAGACCTTATTAAACACGCCCAAATCAAACAAATACGCTTCATTAATTTCTGACATTCAGAATAATGATTTTGAAGTTTCCTACTTTGCCATTGAAATAGGATCTCGAGGTTTTATCTCGCAGGACAATTTGTCTAGACTTAAAACATTTCTTTCAATTGTTCACGCACCTATTTCATTGAAATTGTTTAGAGATAATCTTTGTAAACTCGCTGTCATTTCATCATTTGTAATATACTATGCTAAGCAAGAACAAACTTGGGAAAAGTGCAATGCCCTTGATATAACTTAGGTCAAATTGGTTGCTGGTCAGCCATTCGTGTAATACTTGTTTCTTGTATGTCAATAGCTTTTAAATGTAATTTTCTCTCTATATTAATTATCCCCTGCATGACCACTAATAAGGTCTGTCCTGGGGCATTGTATGTTTTTATCCTTTATTGATGTTTCTTTTTAATATTGCAATAAAGTGATGATGAATAAAATAAACAGTATGTGATGTGGGCGACGATATATAATATAATATAATATATAATAATATATACACCTGGCACAAAAAATATCTCGGCATGTTTTTCAATCAGTACTGTGCCAAAGTCAGACCACCTCGAAAGTTTTCGAAATAAACATTTTGTTGCCTAGGTCTTGCTCTTTCATTTAATACCTGGCTTGCAAAAAAGCGTGCAGAAATGGCTGAGATAGAACGCCCGAAAGACGCAAACCCTCAAAACCAAAAGTTGCAGTTTTGGATTTTTCAATGGGGATTGCTGTGTACTGGGACACGAACACGCGGACCACAATCAATATTGCAAGTAGGCTTTCTCGCTCATTCAGTCGGAAAACCTCTTTGTGTAAAATCAATACACACGTATTATTGCGTTGTACCATACAGTGACCATTGAAAAATCCAATAAACTGCAACTTTTGGTTTGGGAGGTTTGCGTCTTTCGGGCACTCTATCTCAGCCATTTTTGCACACTTTTTTTACAAGCGAGGTGTTAAATGAAAGAGTAAGACCTAGGCAAAAAAAACAAAAAAAACAGAATAGTATTTGACGAAACAAACATACTTATAACCGGATCTCGTGAGATGCAATCCCGTGAATTAAACTATAAGTGTTCATAAAAAAAGTACACAACGGGAAAACGGTTGTTTTGCGAATTTTTGACACTGTGCGTGTCTTCATCAGGCTTTATTGCTGAAACATTACACACTGAACTGACTAAAAACAAAATAAGAATACGCAAGTACTGCATGAGCGCGAGTTAGGCGCGTGCGTAAAACGCGAGAGTTACCAGGTGCGACAATGTTAATGAGACGCGCACTTAGGGGGAAATTTGAATGATTCATTAGGCTATAATGAGCTCTTATTTAGATCAATTAATATTCATATCCTTTGTTAAACAGTCTAGTGGATTATCTTTAATTTGCATAAATGTTACTATTATTATTATTATAATTTTCATTTGACTCAGTCGTAGGTCTGAAGATTGGTACACCGTTTGAATATTTGTGCCGTTGATTTTAACAGATGTAAAAGCCAAGGAGCGTTACAATATGGGCAATTACTTAATTGGTGTGAACGCGGAGTCTGGTGAATGGACATGGGCCAACGGAACAAATGTCACTGTTGCAGATTGGTATACTGGTAAGTTGTGTTGGTTACTAGGTATGTATTTAAAAATACTGCTTCTCTTTTATGCCACGATAGACCCATGGGAAACACATGACATTACAATGCGGACCTATATGCCATATGCCTATATAATACACAAATGCCATGTTACTATGCTGTAGTAGTACCCGTATAATATAATTTGACCTAATTTAAACATTTGAGAACCAATGATGTACACACTATAATAGTATCCATGTGCGAATGTGCGATGTACCTCAGTGACGCGATCAGCGCGACGTATTTGTAGGAGAAAGATTTACCAATCTCTGTGTACTTCATGTAAAGCTTGGGCAGTGGTTCTTATGAAAAATTTAGTTTAAATTGGTTTGAGTGTTTTGCTCTAGCACCATGATTTTAATTAGCGTTTATAAAGAAAGAAACACATCTTTACTGTGCCCGACATGATGACAGGGAAATGTAATATTTGATTTTTTCTTGACCTTCAACTACTTTATAGACGTGGGTCACAGCAGTATTTCACCGGCTTACTGTATTTTGCGAAACGAAACAGAACTCCCATTGGATTACACGCTTTATTCCGTTATGCACGTTATGCATGCATGACGGAATAAAGCGTGTAATCCAATGGGAGTTCTGTTTCGTTTCGCAAAATACAGTAAGCCTATTTCACCATGTACTTTGTTCAAGTATTTACTTAACTCAACATGATGATTTTTATGTAGTATAGTTATTTTTGGTCATTACAGCATATTTCACATTTCAACATTTGACCTTTACCCGTAGGTCACATCAAAAGGTCACACTGGAGATTGTTTTTTTGTTTTTGTTTGGTTGTTTAGTTTTCTTTGTATGTTTGTTTGTTTATTTTTTTATTTTTCAAGCCTTTACTGTCCTCGAAAAGATGACATACTTGTTTAATTCAATAAAATTGAGCATGATTTGATCTTTTTAGCCCCTGTAGCACTTTAACCCAATATCCAGTGGGCTCTGGCTTTCTGTCAGTCAAATTTTACCGTCAGATATTTATTGCTCAATTTGCAAGCATTCTTGGGGGGGGGGCATCGACAATACGAACCTCATGAATCTATCTATCTATAGACATAAATCGGAACAAGCACCTTTAAAAGGTCCAGTCTAATGCTATGCCATGAGGTTGCATGGTTCCCCGAAGTTTGATGATAAGAGACTGTTCTGCTTTGTGTCGGTCCTTATCAGAATTTTTCGGGAGGTAGTCCAGAATGCCGGTAAAAATTTTTTTTTTTTGGGCATCATCAATGGTATATCGATGATCACTATAAAGTGAGCGAGCAACGGCTTGCCAGCTGTTTAGCCTTCTGAAGATCTTAGGTTGATCTGCCTCATAAGTGGGAATTTTTTTCAGATCCAATCTTAAAAACATTTCTATTTGAACGCTTAAGTAATCATATTAGAGAATGATTACCCCAATGAGTCCCCAATACCCAGGTGAAGTAAATCCATGCAATAATGTGAATTACGTATCAATGCCTTTTGTTGGGAAACTATGAAAGGTCGGACGTGTGTTAACGTTACAACAAAAAACTGACCTTTTTCGCTGTTTTCTTTTTCTTTTTTTTGCACAGATTCTCCAGACGTCTCGTCCATCGGCATTGTGAATACAAACTTCTAGATGCAAGATACTTAAACAAACGGGGTGCCGCTGAATGAAAACAGTACTTCTTACATATGAAGGGGTGTTTCCATAAGGTGACACCCTTTTCTGACAGTAATTTCTGACACCCTGGTATGAATTCGCGCCACCTTAACGGGACCTTTAACGGAATAAACCACACGGTTACGTGGTTATCCGTTAAGGTTTCCGAATTCATAGGGCATCAGAAAAGTATGTCAGAAAAGGTTGTCACCTTATGGAAAACACCCCATATGAAGGTAGAACCATACAGTAGTGAGAAGGGTGATCGTCAAGCTTGTTGTAAGTCTGCAGAATTTGGCTGGCCAGAATAGTGATATAGCCAGGTGAGAATCCCGGCTATTCCATAGGAAGTACGTATCAGAAGCCGTTGGCAGTGTATCGGATCTCCGATATTAATTACTTAATTACAAAATTTCGTATTTGGGACACAGAGATGAATGCCAACTCTCAAAAATACCAATGCAACCTCTCAAAATATCCGGAAAATGGGGGCGCTCTTTAAAAAATGGGGGCGCTCTTATGGACAAGGACACTTGGCGTAACATGTGAACAGCATCTGGATGCGGCCGAGAGATAGATGACTGACTTATTTCGTAAAGGCTTAACTGAATTCGAGTCGGGTAGCATAAGTGGGGTTCACTCAAAATGTCCAATCACCGCTGAACCGGGATGAACTATAAACTACCGGTATCTGCCAGCGATACTTAAATAAGTATCTTATTATTAAAAACGCAACTTAGCATGGGGAGCGCGCCATCGGAATTGGAATTTTATTGCGTTCCTCCTTTTCCAGCGTAGCCACGAGCCGGTCCTAGCCCCCAATCATAACTTTGCTTTCACCGCGCGCCGTGCCCGTAATTTATTTAAACACTGGCTGATTTGACCAACGACCGGTATGCCTCACCGGCAGGTCGTCGCCCAATCACAACCTCGCCTTTACAGCGCGTCGTGCGTAATTTATTTAAACCAATTGCTGATTGCCCACGACCGGTTATGTTATCACTCAATGGTATCGCACAGGACCGCGCGCACGCGGCGTGAACGCATCGACGTGCATGTCACGGCGAGCGCTATGATTCGCGGGATCGTGCCGTACGCCTGAGAGAGAGCCGGCCAGAGGATAGAGGGGGAATGTCATGGGAATGTCAAAACAAAACGGTTTGTACAAGTTTGGTTATTGCTCCCGCCGGATTCATAGTCCACCTTAAAACAAAGAGAAGGACAGAGGAAGACATGTAATTTGTAAGGAGGGGAGAGATTGTCATATAGAAAAGAGAGCGAGACATAGAGAAGAGAGAGAAAGATAGGAGGAGAGAAGAAGAGAGGTGGTCGCGAGGGAGAGACGGAATGAGAGGGGAAAAGAATGCATCAGAAATGAAATGTGGGGAGGGGAGAGGGGGGGGGAAAAAAAAAAACAAACAAAAAAAAACAACCAAAGTTAGTCGGGCGCGACGGAAACTAAGAGAGAAAAAGTAATTTTAAGGGGGGGCGGGGGAAAAGTTGAGGGATATTAGAAAGGAAGAAAGCCAGAGGGACTAAAAGCAAACAGATGTTTTAAAACAGAAGGGGAATTTCAAGTAAACAGAAAAGGGGGAGGAAATTTCAAAGAGAGGGGAATTAAGAGAGGAGATATTTGAAAGTAGCTTCGGAAACCAAAGAGACAGATCGCATGCAGAAAGAGGAGAGGAGAGACAGACAGACAGACAGACAAAGACGGAGAGACAGAGACAGAAGGGAATGAGAGGTTAAAAACTAAAGAAGAAGAGAACACAAGAGAACTAATATATACAAAGGAATGGTGAAGAGATTTTACTTTCTACTATCCACACTTTTCCTTTGACAAAATAGAGAGGAAGGCACGATGAGGAGAAAAGGGCAGAAAAAGAATAGAAGTATGTAAACAAAAGCAAATTGGGGCAAAAGCGGGAGAGAATTAGGAAATAAAAGAAAGGACGAGCTAGAGACAGGGGGAAAGGTAATGGTTAAGGGTCTTGTAGAGCGGAAAATATTGAGGGATATAAAAAGAGAGAGAGGAGAGACAGAGAGCAGAGAGGGAGAGATGGTCGGAGATTAATAGAATTAAATTACCCATAATGTAATTTGTAGGGGAGGTGACATTTGAAACACCAGAGAGACAGAAGCAAAAAAGACAGTAAAAAAGAAAAGGGGTTCAAAGAGAGGGAAGAAAGTAGAGGGGAAAGAAGCTGCGGGAGCCAAGAGACAGATCGCTCGCCAAATCATACACTGTGAAAGATTCACCGTTATTTTACGGTTGAATCCGTAAAATAATTACGTTATTCCAAATGCGGTTGACCGTAATTTTATGGTGAAAATACCGCTAAAACAAAGCAATAAAAATAAGTGTTTAACGGCAAAATACCGTACCAAATGACTGTAAACTGTAAATTTTTACCGTAAATCATAACATTTACGGTAAAATACCTGGCCAGCATTTTATCCCCATAAAATGCATTTTAAAATGGTACAATAAAAGTCATGTTATTGCGCTTTGGTTCATGTATGACGGACACCAAGGCTAGGACACGGGAGTAGTTTGAAACAGAAAAAGATTAAAAATACACGGAAAGTGTTTAATGGTTTCCTTGGTTAGAAAATGGTAACCCACACGAACTACAGGCTATATGACGGAAATTACGAGAAATTGAGGTTATTAAAAATGTAAGAATGCAGAATGTGTATCTCGGGAGTCATAAACTTCAGGATGACGGTTATGATACGGGAGTTTGAGGAGTTGTCACCAATTTGCTTACTAGGCGGGGTGTTTCACCGATGTGGTTGTAGATGTGTCGCCATATGGTGTATGCTGGTCATTTCTTGAGTGATCGCTTATGTTTTAGTGATGCTTCTGTTTCAGTTTCGCCTACATTTCAGGATCGCTCCCGTCAATCCACCCCCACCACCTGGCGGGAGACCCGCGCAAAAGCGCGGGCCTCCCGCCTTTGTACTTATGAGAAGCAGATTGGTAAACATTGTAGGGATATGAATGCATATTGTCGCTGTTGTTATGTGCCCAAAACGCCGCCAGTTGATAAAGCTATCTATACCTTTCAGTTTGTGTGACACATGTGGATATACTTTGTCGCCCCCAAAAATATTATAATTGGATTATGTTTCTAAAGTATTCCAATATTAATGATACATCTCTTGGTGTTGTTATGTGCAGGTTTCCCAATGGAAGCAGCGGCGAATTGCGCTTTGATCGACAAGTCCGAGGTTGGGCAAACGTCCATTGTAGTACTATACCTTTGGATTATATCTGTGAAAAAGAAGGTAAAACTCTAAAACATCGTCATGAGCGGACAGTAAAAGATTTTTTTTTAAACCATTTAAACATTATTTGGCTGTATCATCCTTTTCTTTTCTTACATAATTTTAGCATTGTTCTCATAGTTGATCATACCCAAGGTTGGCATGCAATGCTGTGGTGCCTACATATCCGCGCAAGAATTCGCTTACCGAAAGAGTTCTTGTTAAAAAAGACCAATACTAAGAGTAACATATACAATGTACGCTATAAAATAAGTATTGAGCCACATATCAGTAATTAAAAATTTTGAATCCATTAACCGTAAAAATGAGTTACAAAAAATGAGCTTGTCTGAACTTTCGCGCATACGGTGTAACGAGTTTTGGGATGCGGCCAGGTGTGCAGGAGATTGGTCCGCCGTACTCATAATCCGGAAACAATGGTGAACAATAGGGCAATCGATTCAGTTGAATCTCACGTAACAATAGTTCCGTTGTCGTCTATGGAGCCCGATGTGTTCCGCGCAGACCAGATCTCCTTCACAAATGGTAACCAGAAGCGCTATACACGCCATATGAAGATCTATTATCAAAAGTTCATAAAAGAGAAGATCCCGTGTGTTATCCATGAATCAATCCGTTCTTTAACACATTTCATTGGGTCGTATTCGGGCCCATTCAAATACAGGGTGAGTCAAAAAAACTTGACCTGATTGTGTCCGCCCATTTTGAATTTTTTTAAATACATACATCTAACCCATGTGGTATCTGTAGAAAGCTTATTTCATTATCTGTAATTTGATGCAAGATCATTCATGGTTCAACCATAGCCGAGCCTAAGTCGTTACGAATCAAGAATCTGCAGCAAATAAATAGCCTGATTTTCTGCTGGATAATGATTTTCCCTTCGCGGAACGCCGTTCATTTTAAGTTGAATCCGTGGACAGAGCAGAAAACCGACTATAGGGAGGGGGGCAAACCCTAATATCATTGCAAACGACATCTCATGCTAAAAAACGTGGCCTATCTGGGTAGCTTCTATGGACCAAAAGTAACATCTAGGTGGACAACGTTTTCAATCAGCTCACGGGGGGGGTTGTAAGAGGGGTCAAGTTACTATGGGGGGTTCAAATGTTCAAATGCTCAAAATCTAATGTAATATAGCTCAAATTGATTCCTCTAGGTAAACAGGAGGAAAAAGTCAATTTGATGTAATGTAGCTCAAATTATTCCCTTAGGGAACCAGGAGTAAAAGTCAATTGGGTCACATGCGTGGGGTGCTACTCTTCAAGATATTTTGGGAAAATAGGATAAAGGTCATTTGTAATTCAGAAAGGTCAACATTTGTAATACCAAGATTTCTTTGTAAAAAATATCAAAAAAAAAATATTTAATATACTGATCATATGTATGCCTTTTATTTTGCATAGGTTGGTGCCCTTTAATAGGGAGGGGTTTTGTACTGTCCCCATCCCAATAGAGTCCTACAGGGAAATGTGAACCCTTCCAGTATAACAAAGCAAGATGAAGCCAAAAATGCAAAAGCATTGCATATTTGGAATCAGTCCTTAAACATTTCTAAAAAAATTTTTACAAAGAAATCGGGATGACAAACAAGGACCTTCTTGAATAAACAAAAGGACCTTTAGCCCTATTTCCCAATCGTGGAAAGGAAGCACACACGCATGTGACCCAATTGACTTTTTTACTCATGGTTACCTAAGGAATAATTTGAGCTACAATTACTTAGATTTAGAGCAGTTTAAACTGTGACCCCCATAGTAACTTTCCACTCCTCTGTTAGGTCGAGTCTGCAGCATATTTATTTACGTGTCAAGCCCTGGGGTGTTTATTTGATTCCATCTAAACTATTTGACATGCATAATTTTTTATAGCATTGCGATGCAGGTTGACCTTGCCTGCCCCCTAGGTCAACCGAGGTACTACTGATTCAAACTACTGGAGCTCGGTCTATACATAACCGATATGAGCTTGTGGTGAATGATCTTTGCAGTAATAAAGTAATAAACCCAGCTTTCAGATGTACCAAACATGTTAGATATATGTTACTTTAAAATCAAAAATGGTGGACCCAATCAGGGTCAAGTTTTTTTTGACTCACCCTGTACAGTGTGTCCCCGTTCGTAAGTGACACATTTCAACGCCTGATAAGGACAGTAAATGTGAGTCTTCATGATTTGAAGATGGTCCCTTTAATCATCTAAACATTCTCTATGTTATTTTGCTCTGTTTTAACTAACGACTCACAATAAAATCATAGTACCCAAGTGAAAATTGGGTTAGTATTGTAATTTAAGTTCTTTGGAAACCAGTCAGAGATCGATACACGGAAGATTTTCTTCACAAGCAATGATCCCGTGAGATCACGTGATATCGCATTTTTAAAGTCGGCGATCTGCCAATTGCACTGGCTCGTGGTAACACAGGGGTCTTCTCTCGTTCATAATGTGTACAACACTTACACCCTACACCATAAAAGAAGGAATCGACCCTCAGTAACTTCGCATCAGTAGGGGTCAAGGACTGACCAATGATTATAGCTTAACACAATCGTATAACAAGGGGTTGACCACCCAGTAGTGAACTGTTCCTATCTTTCGTAAAAGCTCCAATGTGGGGTAATGTTTTATCATCCTTTCCGGTCAATAATAAGATTAGAATAGGAATATACTACATTTATATGGCGCCGACAGGAAAACACAGCGCCTTTTCCAAGAAACCCTTGAATTAATAATATAACATTAATTATAATAAGGGAAAAATTAACAAATCCAAAGTTAATAAAATTTTAACATAGAAAAAGTATGTTTTCAGGAGGCCCGTTTTAAAGACACTGGTGGAAGGTTTCTCTCTAATATGAAACAGGGAGCATCTCGTTCACAGCTAGGACCAATTACGTACCGTCTTCGGCACTACCGTTGGTGCATAAGGGGTCCAAGTCAGTGGACCCCCTCTGAAAACACTTGCCGTTGGAATTTTTACAAAAAACTGGTTCCATTATAGGTACATCAACACGGACCACAAAACAGGAAAAACTTAAAATTGCGTCTACAGATTCAAAATGGCGGCCCCCCAAAAACAGATTTTTACAAACGCGGCACGAAATTCTTCCTGCCCCAAAATGAAAATCCACTTTTTCCCACTGACTATTTACCTCAAATGGCTCATAATAGTAGGACATCAAGACCCCCCCCCCCCCCCCAATTACATTGCTGAAATAAATATTCAAAAAAGTATTCAGGACATTTTAAATTTTTTATGGGCAAACAAATTTTGAGAAGCGCTCCCAAAATATTTTATGATAATGAGTAACAAACGCCATGTCGATTTGATTTTTGTCTACCCAATATGCGTAAACTTGAGATTAGACAATAGGCCTACATAGAATCGTGGGCAAATATAATTTAGCGTTAAAAACATGGTGCGTATAAAAAAACGAACCCCCCCCCCCCAACACACACACACACGTTCTGCGGTTTGGGTCATTGTGTGACCCCCATGTCAGATCCGACATATCGATCTGAACATATCTGACACGGCCTATTCGGGTGTATTCCGTTTAGCTCAGTTTTTGATTGGAGCTAAAGGGGAATTATCCCGTTTAGAGTTTACGTTATCTATCAGGTGGTCCTCGTTTTCTCAAAGGTTTCGCACATGGAATATGGATCAATTAATCTGCCCCGATTAGAATGGATGTGTATTTCCGATTCAAAATGGTAAATGATTGAAACCTCATGATCGCATAGACCTATGCACCATTTCTACTCACAAACGGTACAGCGATTTAAAGATTGGACTAGGTATATAAATAAATCTACTATTTGTAAGTGGTAGTTGTAAATGACACTTTCTCCCCGGGGCGGCTATCGGGAGTCCACAGATTCAGTAAGTCTGTGATCAGGCTGGTTGAAATCATATAACATATACAGAGCTATTTTTAGTATTCGGTGCCATCAGCTTCCAACAACAGTTGTTACGGGTTAGCTATTCTGGCCGCCTCGCTCCCACGCAAAATTTGATTTAGTCTCCTTTGGTGCTTCTAATTGTTCAAACAATAAATCGGACCTGTCATTCACTCTGTGTTTAGATTCAAGTGTACGTCGTTGAAGAGATTACATTAAATCATAGTGATATAGCCCATCCTTACTACGTTTATTACTCCCGATTAGGCCATGTCAGACCTGAATAGGCCGTGTCAGATTATGTCAGATCGATATGTCAGATATGTCAGATCTGACATGGGGGCACAAATTACCAAACCCACATTATGCACTAAGTGTTAAATGATCTGTCGCCAAATCTACGTTGGTACTAGAAATCAAGGGGGTGAAGCCCATTCAAAACCGTCTGTCCGTGCTGGCGCTGACATTTTGAATATGCACGGAAATAATTATTAGTTTGGTGATTGATTACAACATTAATGTCCAATTCGATACAAAACAACCGGGCAAAAATATGATGTTGGGGTGCTATGGGTGGTTAAATTTTGTTCCGACTCATGGCACCACAACGAATGAAATGACTCACCGTACAGTCCTTGATTAAATAACCGCTCAATGAATACATATTTTCACCAACGCGCATTGCATTATGAGAAAAAGAGTATCTGAGAACAATGATCCAGGTGCACTATTCTAACTCCTGGCCACCTCTAACACATACATCATTGTACACTACCGATTAGTGTATATGCAAAGCGGCACCCACAGTATGTGGAAGAAGCGGAGGCAGGCATTGCTTTCTATTGTTGTATCTATGTTTTCTTTGTGGCGGCAAAACATGCGATGACTATGAATTTCTAAAGAGTACGTAACGGTTTTGCCTCTCTATCTCAAAGACCTCTTTGCTAGAACTAACAAGCCGTGTAAGCACAGAAGAAGACCGGGGGGTAGCCTTCGTCTTGTACCTTTGAAATATATTTTCTCCAAACAAATTTGACTATCAACAAGGTTATGATGGACCTGTCCGTGAAGAGACTTATACACAGAAAGAAGAGTTCTGTATCTGATCGTTTCCTTAACAGAACAACCAAGAGCGATCAAAGTTGTGAAGAACTCTGGTCACGACCGCATATGCGAAACAACAAACGCGCAGCTTTTTTTCCTTTTTTTTTATTTTGGCAAGCGCTGGAGCCTTTTTGAGATGTACTTCATTGGCGCCATGAGTGTGAACAAGTCATGTGGGACAAATACCAAAGATCGTACAGCATGTACAGCAAGTATCAAGTGTAAACCTACGAATACGTCATAATTACGAATCAATAGGTAATTTACACTCTTACAGAATAGCTCCAAAATGACTAACAATACTCATGGTGAAATAAAACTAACCAGATCTTACGTCATGGACATCATAGAGGAGTAGCTTGGACCATGTCAAACACATCCCGGGGGGGGTTTTTTTTTGTTTTACCTCACTTCAGAAAAGGTTTGACAACCTTTGGTAGTAGTATGGACCCTCTTCATCAAATTCTAAGGTAGGTAGTACTCTCAATTGGTGGTATCACTTTTTCAATAATAATCGGGGCGCAATTTAAGTTTACACGGGGGGTCCAAATTGTTAAAATGTCTCCAATCATGTTGAAATCTTTGCCATATTATCCGTCTAGTCATTAAGGATTCCAAAATGTATAGTTTGTACCCTCCATGACTTGGTTTGGAGTTATAGGATAAAAAGGGCTCCAAATGGTGAAAAGGGGTCAATTTTTACTTTGTACAGGGGTCCAAATCAAATTGCTCCAATTTTGGTAAAATGAAAGAAGTTGTTCATCTAGCATAATGAGTCAAAAAGGGAATAGTTTGTACCATCTGCACTGCATAGTTACCATGTTTCTGGGACAAAATAGGTCATAGGCAACATAATCCAATTGTTTGAACCTTCTTTACCCTTAGCTCCGTAAGTAAAGATTGTACATAATAAAAACATACCTTTTAGGAGTCCCTCTTACCTCAGGAATAATTTTCAATTATTTTTAAATATATTTGGTCTTTTTACCCTATACCCCCCTACTTTCAACATATTGGAGGCATTTTAAAAATTTGACCCCTGTGTTAACTTAAATTTCCCCCTATTGAAAAGTTGATCCACAATTTTGAGAGTACTACCTCCTAGCATTGATGTAGAGGGTCCAACTAACTACCAAGGTGTTAAACCTTTTCTCTAGTGTGGGGAGAAATAACCTAACTCCATAAATAAGGCCCCTATGAAGATCTTCTCCTGCTCTATAACAATGTTTTTTGGCCCTCCCAGAGAATCTGAAGTTCGTTGACCTATTCATCCTATTCATCCTATTCAACGGGCGGATTTACTATCAATAGCAAAGCATCATTATTTGCTTGAGTCATGGAACTGGTGTGGCATCTCTTGGTCCATGATATTCCGGGAAAAAAAGAGAGTGACATTTAATTTATTCAGTTCAACTCAAATGTGCACATACTAGAAGTGAGAACACGCGTAGTACCTGATTTTGATATTTTAGACCTTTTATTTTATTTTAGCACAATTATGTACTTGTAAGGGGTGCTTCACCTTTGTACACGCTAGGAGATCTGCCCGCTAGCCTACTTGATGTATAGCGTCTAGGCCCTTTTCATCAGCTATATTTGGATACACATTTTCTATCCTTTATTTGGTTAAAACCCCGTTGTGTTGGTTAAAATCAAAACATATTATTTTTTTTATTTTTTGCTTTTTTTAATTTATTTAATATATCTTTTTTTGAGTTTTTTTCTCATGCAGTCATATCGTTTTAAATTTTATTAATAGGTAAGGAACCTAATCCAAAACATTGGCACCGCCAGCAGATCTTAATGAAGGTAACAAATAAAGTTCTTTTTCTTGACATGATTTATTCAGGATTATACCGCTATTAAAATAAAGAAGGAACACAAGTTGAACTATATATAAAGCATATTTGTAAGAAAAATTATCATATTGAAAAACATAATAGCTTACCCTCACAAATTCCAACCAGCTGGAATGGTGTCACTTTGTGTTTAAATGAACCAGGTAAATGTTCGCGGAACACGATCCAGACCCGTTAATTGAAAAAAGGGCCCAAAGTGCCCATATCCTTCCGGGGGTGTCTCCCATTTGGTGGTCAAAATTCATAATAAAGTTACAATGGCATATTATCTTATTAGTGTCACATAGAGGTTTTGGGATGAGAAAATTGGATTAAAAACACGTTTGAAAATCCGACCTGGCTGACTTTGTCACCAAATCCCAAATGGCGCCCAAAATGCCCCTTTTCAATATAATCATATGTGATCACTTTCCCACCTATTTAATTACCAGTTTAAATGTTGCATTTATTGGATTTGCCAATCGATCCAAGCATTTGGTCAATGCAAAAATGACTGCCGATGCAAAAATTCAAATTACAAAACCAAAATATCCCTGAGCGAAAGATCCCGTGTCCCGCCCCCTTGATAGGCCGCATACAGGGATGATTCTGGTGTCCAGGAGCCTATGTTTTCAGAAACAAGGAGTCCATTGGAAAATTGTTCAAATATTAGATTTGGTTTGTTTTATGTTATTTGGCAGTTATTAAAGGCCATACAAATTTAGAAGGCAATTACAAGTTAAAGAATAGCAAAACTAGCATACTTCTAGGGCTCAGCATTTGGTAAGGGCACCGACGCAATTGCCTTACCGGTGCTTTTGTTTATTTTGCAACCTGCCCGCCGGCCGAAGCTGTCCATTTTGCCCATCTCGCTCCGTTTTTTCCACCTTGGGGGGGGGGGGGGGGGGGGGGGGGGTGGGGGGGGGGGGGGTAGATGCTGTTTCGGGTGTCTTTGTCTATGTTTTCAGGATCAAATAATTTATAGAAACATTGTTGACAATATTGGACTAGTTTGTTTCGGTATTTTGCTGTTGCGCGCGGCCATTTTTGAACTTCAAAATGGCCGCCAAGCTGTCTCAGGTCTCTTTTGCCATCTCTTCATGGGCCTTGGCCAGGATGATTTCAGGTTTTCAGGTCAAGGAATCCAATAAGAATATTTATAGCATATTAGACCAGTGGATGTGTCATGTGTGCGGCAGCCATCTTGAATTTCATGGACCAAAGGGGCGCACGGGATCCCTGGATCCTCTCACTCATGGTCTATTTTGGGTTGCCATTTTGGACGCTATTTTGATTTTTTGCTTCTGGCAGTCATTTTTGGTATTGAAAAATGCTAGGCATCGATTTTTCACATCCAAAAAATGCAAAAACTCTGATTGATCAAATATTGGACCAGTTCTATATTAAAAAGGGACATTTTGGGCGCCATTTTAAATTTTGTGGCAAAAGTCACCCATTTTGGGTTTTCAAATCTGTTTTAATCAATTTCTCATGCCCAAAAACCTATATCGTCGGCCGCATCACATAGTGACGTACTCGACATTTTGGGACTTTTTGCAGAAATTTGGCATTATACGTTTGCTTTGTTCTACTGTATAAATTCACAAATTTCGAACCTCAAAGTGGTTTAATTAGTAAAATATTAATTGACTAACTATGACGTATTTGCAAAACGTTCATTTTTTCGCATCACATAACGACGTATGAAAATCTATTCTGCACATGCCCATAGCACCGTATCTGCATTTTGAAGTATTCGCCGTTTCGCATAGTGACGCATTTGTGCGACGTATTTTTCAGTTCACGGTAGAGTTGCTATTTAGTCGTTTTCACACAGTATTTGCGCAAACGCGTCACATAACGATGTATTTTCGAGACGTATTTGTTATTTAAAAGTTGAAGTTGCTATTTTGTCTTTTTCACATAGTGACGTATTTTAACATTCTTTTCGCATATCTAAATAAATAAAATAATTTCATATTTAACTTTTTTGGCGATTTTCCACTAGGTTTTGATTGAAATATATGTTTTAATTAGCAGTTTGGGGCAAATTAAAATCGAAACATCTTCCAATTCGTTTTTCTCGAAATGCGTATTTTGCAAATACGTCAGTATGTGACGCGACCGACGACATGAAGACACTAAAATTAAGATAATAGGCCATTATAACTTTATTATGAATTTTGACCCCAAAATGGGAGCACCCCCCGGAATGGGTACTTCGGGCCCCTTTTTTTCAATTAACGGCGTCAAACACAAAGTGAACACCATTTCATATCTGGTGAGGGTCTGTGAGGCTGGCTAAAACTAAAATCCAAATATTTTTTTCTACAGTTTATTACTTTTTGTTGGAATGATAGTCTTATTTAAAGGCACTATCATTGATTTTTTCAGAAAATCGAAAAAAAATCATCAAAAATCAGATTTGTGCTCGTCTGTAACACGTATAGGCATCCTAACGTACCCTACAATGATAGGCCCAGAAGCAACCTAATAAAGACAAAATCGGATATTTTAGTCATTAGTGTCCGAACGGACACTTACTACAACACGCAATTGAATGGCGATTCGTATCTTTGAACGCTGCCATTTTCCTCCGTTTCTGTCAATTCTTCGGTTTGAAAATGTTACTTATGAGAATTCTACAGGCTTATACTTCACTTTTAAGCTATTCCTGCAAATTTCAAATATTTTGACTCTTTCGGATAAATCACTGATAGTGTCTCTAATGTAAAATGTGTTTTATTTGTAGAAATTACGAATTATAGAAAAACTATAAAACACAATAATCGCAGACGCTGTAGAAATTTAACACTAAAAATATATTTACTTTAATTAAAAAGGTGATGCCATTTTAATGCATGGCTCGGATCGGAATGAAGGGATTTTACATGTTGTGCATGATGGTGAGCTTGGAACTGTATGTGACGATCGCTTTGATAATCGCATGGCAAGAATGGTGTGTAGACAGCTTGGATACCCTGGTGGAAATGTTGTCGACTTGTCAACGTTTGGCTATGCAGGCAAAGGGCGCATCTGGTTGGATGAACTGAGTTGCCAGGGAAATGAGGATTCACTTCTCGACTGTTTGCACAATACCTTGGGTGTTACAGGGTGCGATCATCGAGAAGACGTTGCCATATCTTGCTCAAAAGGTAAATCAAAGTAACATATTAAGGATCAGTATATGCATCTAACCTCCTACACCTTGTTACCTTAAAATGGAATGACATGACATACAGCATTGTGATATACCGTACATCTTAGGGTCAACTGTTTCTTTCCACAAGGCAACTCTCTTAAACTCATTAGACACTGCTTTAAGGGGTTGGACTTAAGAAACTCTTTCTCAGCAGCAGCTGCTGCTAGCAGAAGGTATCTGTCCGGACGAAGGTGCTTCACATTAGATACTTGGCAGCTACGTTCTTGCACGCTTGTTACATTACGACGGATGTCTGGTGGAGCAATTCATATAAATTCTCCGTTGAGTGAAGACATCCTGTAATAAGCCAACAGGAGGCATATTCAACGCTGGAGTAAGCTTCTTGGTTTGGGCAAGGAGGATTAAAATAAGGAGATGACACTTGTGGACGAACGATGGTCCCTGGGCCTTGCTTTACAGGGGGCGCTATAACGACTCGGGTTAAATTTTAAGGGGGTGGGACACAGCACTAAAAGTCCAGGTAAAACTCCGGGATAACAATACATAGGCGATAATCTTGTAGACTATTTGGACTTAAAACGTGAATTATGAAAGCTGTGAGTTTCCGAATTGCTATAATATAAGATATACGGTGAATTAAGTTATTTTTACAAAAACAAATAGTAGAGAACTACATTATTTTCAGGAGATTTCAATTGAAGGGAGCCGAATTGTAGACTGCAAGTGCTGTAGCAAACTATATAACCTTGATTCATAAAAAAATAGATCAAATAAATCTAAAGAGCATTAAAGGAGCTAAATTTTGATACTAAACATACCAATTTTGACCTTGAAATAACTGAAATAGGCGCATTTGAAAAACAAAATAATTAACATTACGAAACATTCAGTGTAGCAACCCCTTAAACTAGGGTGGGCCTAGGTTCAATCGAGGGCGCTATATATAGCCGAGTCTTGCAATGCGAAGTTCGTTTCTGTCTTGGATACAAACGGTGAACACGTAACTCTATACCATGAGGTTAATAAATACAGGAGGGACCATAAATTTCGTTGATATGCGCGAACTTTCGTATTTTGCCATAGCCATATTGTGGGATAAAGGAGCAAAAGACGACAGGCGCTAAGTGTCAACCCCCTGGTTTGGGTTGATATTTTCCATACAGGGCAGGCATATACAGTGTGAGTCAAAACAAACCTACATTCAGGAAAGATTTTTTCTTCAAAGGTTAAACGTTATTTTTGCTTCAATATTTGCTTTGGTTGTTTACAGAGATAAACAGGCTATCAGAAGATTTTTATTTGGTGTCTTTCGGACTTTGGGTTCAGAAACTATGTCAATTTTGCGGAGACACCTAAAAATTCAGTTTGGCCGATATTAGCCATACAATGCGGAGAAACTGATACCGACGTATACCATACCACATTATAGCAAAGACAATTCACACATGCAATTTCAGATTGTATCGATTTCTTCTCGACAAAACATATCAGTTTGAATAAAATAGTATATTGTGTAAAATAATTATAAGTAAAATATCTTTAAAAAAATTAAGTACCATTGTTCATTCATAAAGAGTCAGTTATTGAAAATCACTCCACATCAATATCTCAGTTCATGAACATTATGAAACTGCTCAGAGATTTTTGTTTTACATCTCTAAGGTAATTATTTTGCACAAATACAGTATACTCAGCGTCCATAAATTGCAAGAAGATGTAAATAAATCGGAAAACTTAAAATTCATAATCGCACTGCTGTTTTTTCAAGCGGAATACAAAACTTTCTATGGTTTCACCTTTGCTCCCAAGTTTCGTTGTAGGTTAAAACCGTGAAATCTTGCTGAACCAAAGTAAACCGTGGTCCCCAGCCGTGGTCTTACACCAGCTATCTTGAATTTCTTATTTGGGAAATTGAACATTTTTTTACTTACCTTATTCTTTTGTAATCTCTGTGGTATTATTTTTATCATCCCTTCACTACTATCCCTCTTCTATTGTTTAACAATAATTTTTACTCAAATCACTGCTGGAGACCGTGCTACTTTATGTAAGCGATGCATCTTTTTGTTTGGCTCAAAATTGGCACAGGATTTAAGTCTCTCAGCCAAATAAGTGTACCTGCTTCCTTCCTCCAAATGTAACAAATGTATACCAATAACTTTTTCGGAAAGCATGTGTTATTCCTTCTATATAACCATAGCGAAACATTTGAGCAAAACAATTCCTAACTATTTTGAATTATTTTTTTATTCGGAATGTATTTGTTTTGACTCACACTGTACTCTTCACATGAGTAGCCAACAGGGCGAGGACGTCGATCTCGGTGATGGTGGGTGACCACTCCCCATCTTGTGCCCTTGCATTTGTTCAAGGTTATTGCGTGAAACATTCTTTTATTATACTCTTCGGCTGCTTGACCGTAGTTTTATAAGAGGAGATGAGAGAGATGCGGACGTGCGGTAGACACGGGTTATCATCCTGGCTCCAGGGCAATTCTAGACCGGGTTAGGTTAAGCTCATGGTTTGGGCTTGGGTTGCGTTAGATGTAAGCATACCACCTTTGTCGTGGGATGATTTGCACGTATTTGGATTTGCCTCATAATAAAGAGTGAGTTAATCCAAAGCTTTTGGAGTGTCCTCTTGCAAACAACTGTGAATCTGCATATAATAAAACGACAAGTTCGCACTCCAGGGTTGGTCTTTTGTTAGATGTTGAACAAGAGAGGTGCGTAAGGGTAGTTCATTCTTAAGCCTACGGCCATCGGCTCGTCTTTGCTCCTAGCTTGACAAAGAACATCCTGTTTGCAGCATCCTTTGATGAGCTCATCACTCCGAGTGTCTTGTGAGTTTTCAAAATCTTACGGAGTAGGCAGCTGTGAGTTAATAGTATCATATGCTGCTGATAAATCGACGACCGCACCCGGTTACCAACCCCTTCTCGAAACCATGCATAAACAAATACTCGATGTTTGGAGTTATGTTTACCTTGGCTTGTGTTGGTTTGCCTACCGAACCTGCTTGTTTTCTGGGATGAAGTGCAATACGACTGAGCAGAAGACTTTGTATGTATGGCTGAGAGTGATATTTGTCGCTACTCTGGAATTAATTGATCTTTCCCGCGGGCGTTTAGGAGTGCCATAACATTTGTTTTTCCCTTCCTCCGGATGCTTGGGAACTGTTGGGAAAAAGGCTGCAATTGTATAGCTTCAGAAGCCACTCCTTTCTACTTACTGGGCCGAGATTTTTCAGCTACTCATTTGAGATGGTGCCAAACCAACTGGTGTTTGTAGCGTTTTCTGGTTTCAGTTAGCATACCGTGTTGCCAGTTTGTCCATGTTGAAGGGGCGAGTGAACGGGCGCGCGGTGGGTCGCCATTATACCTCTTACCGTCTACTTTGATCTTCTTGTGCTTCATACTGCACTTGTCATTTAAAAGCAGTTGCTGGGCGACTTGATTGGGTGTAACATTTAATGTTGTGAAAGTTCTGTTGGCCTTGATCCCCTCGAAGCTTTCGGATGGTATTACACATGCTTCTTGCTGTAGGGTAATACCTCCGGTGGATTAGATTTACTCTTAAGTAAATAAAATGTCCTTTAAAAAGGAAAGGGGCGCCCCAAGGAGTGAGTCTGTTTTGGGTTTGTTCTCTATGTTGTTGGGAAATACTTATATGTAAGAAAAAGAAACGGGAGACACAATATCAGAATGAATTCGGTTAAGTTTTATTGCTACTTGCTTAGTACAAAAGTGTTTGAAGAAGTATAATATATATATATATATTATATATATATATATATATATATTAATATATATAAATATATATATCTATATAGATAGTATATATATATATATATATTGAACTACAAGAATTATAGTATGAACCTTTAGTTGTTGGTGAACCTATCAGACGTAACCTGCTCATTATTAAACTTTTGTCCACCACATTAAGGGTCCCTGTCTGACTACCGACCACAGGGCCCTTGCAACTATACCCAGGGCCCTTTTACTACGCCCCAAAGTCCCAAGTTCTTTTTCTTTTCTTCATTTCGAACTATCCACGACCCCTTCCACAAACTGTCCTTATTTTATTTTGGGTCACTATTTGTGGTCCACATTTCCTATTTTTTATTTTTATAATTGTTTAAAAACATTTTTTCTTCGTATTTTTTCCTTATTTTTCGTTTTTTAAGTAATTTTCTTTTTGTTTTTTCAGTTTTAATATTCGGTTTTATTTCGTTCAATTAATTTGTTTACTTTTTTAGTTTTTAAATATTTTGTTTGTCGTATTTGCTTATTTTATTGCTTTTGTTCGTATTCGTATTTTGAATTAGTTCTTATGTCTTTTTAAACTTTTAGTTTCCACTTTTTGTTTAAAAAAAAAACGTTTTTCGTATTTATGCGCAAGTTTCATCATTGTTTATTTTATTATTGCTGTTTTTTTTTTTAATTAAGTTTTTAATAATACCACGCCACAATCTTCCTGAACAACTCTTGCTTTTCATATTTTATCAACGTGTATTTTGTGTATTTAGTTGCATGTTGTTATTATTTTTTTACATTTATTTTGTTTATTACTTTTTGTTATTAGGAGGCCAAGGGAATTGGCTATTTATTTTTTCCCAGTTTTTTACCCTCCCCCCCTGACTTTTCATTTTTTGCAAAACTGTCATTATTTTGGTTTAAAAGTCCATTTTCGAAAATCTTAAATACAGATCATAACTTTCAGCTTCTCAGAATATCAGGCATGTCGTTCAGATCATTTTAACATATTTTTGATGCTGAGGGGGTTTACTTAGTGGTTAATAATGAAAATTTTAGATTTCCCTACCAATGCTCCTGATCATACTCTGCGATTCATCTTGATATAATGATTTTTTTGAAGGAAATATTACTTAAAAGTATCCAACTGTTATAAAGTCTGATGTTAGATATATGAATTTAGGTTTAGACACCATCTTATACTAATGACGTAAACATTTATATGAAATCTTGAAAATAATGAATAATGAAATAGTGACCTCCTCCTTTTTTCGAACAGTCAACCGGAAACTAACAATCCAATTCCATTGGCCTAAACAATTTTTGTTTTTATTTAATCTGCTTATATTATTTTATGTATTTTTAATTAATTTTAATTTAATATTGTTTTTCTTTTAAATTCTTATTTGTTTCCGTCTTTTCTTTTTTATTTGTCTTTTAGCGTTTTCTATTTTTTCACTCATTGTTCAATTGTTAATTCTTTTGAATTTTTATTTTGTATTTTATTTATATTTAAATTTGTTTTCTTTTGTTTCCATTGTAATTTTGTTTTATTATTAGTTTATCAACTTATCTTTATTTTTTATTATTTTAAAGATTTTTATTTTTATTAGTTCATTTTTATTTTAGTACTTTGTTTATTGGTGTATTTTCATTTAGTTGCATTTGTTATTATATTTTACATTTATTTTTGTTCATTAACTTTTGTTATGAATTTAATTTGCTTATATTATTTTATGTATTTTTAATTAATTTTAAGTTAATATTGTTTTTCTTTTAAAATCGTATCTGTCATTTGTCTTTTTTTGTTATTTGTAATTTAGCGTTTTCTTTTTTTCACTTATTGTTCAATTGTTAATTCTTTTGAATTTTTTATTTTGTATTTTATATATGTTTAAATTTATTTCTTTTGTTTCCGTTGTAATTTTGTTTCATTATTAATATTATTTTTCATTTTGGCCTACTTATTCCCAACTTCGTGATTCAATTTAAGCTGTGTAGGTTGTTAAAAAGAGAAAAAATGGGGAAAAGGGAGAAAAAAAGCAAAACAACGGCACATCTTTCCTGGTAACAAACAGCTCAAACAAGAACAAAACTAAATAACAACAATGAAAAATCAAACTTCTCTTGACCGATTTCGAACCCAGGACCAACGGGGTGAAAATAATGCAAATGTGTGAGTACCTTAAACCGCTGCGCTACATAGGATCTTGCTATATAATTGTGCAATCTGCTCAATTGGTCACAAGGTGATGGAAGACAACTCGGGGTCACGATTGACATGACCCAATATGGCGTGTTACGTGGAGGATTCCATTATACAGTGTTTTTAAAAATATTCCTTAAATTTCGCAAGGAAAAATGGAAAAAAAAACTTCTTCTTGATTAATCTCTGCCGAAAGAAATTAATTTTTAGGTCATCGGGTAATCGCGAGCAACTCCTCATATATTTTCCACCATATTTGGAACATCCATTATATACCCATAACATATATCGTGATGTAACGTAGAAATCCCCAATTTGGCTACAGTTTCCTACGGCGGTCCGGAAAGTGTGTAGTCTGTGTCACAGACTGCGAAAGATATTATATTAGTACTGCGCGAGCGATTAACGTTATCTCCGGAAAACGAAGGGGTTCTATGGAGATTTTTGCATCAGAGGGTCCGTTACTATGTTTTGTTTTGAATATGTATCGTAATTGGGTCTGAACCTATAGAACCTAGCGAGAAAATTGAACGTTTTTTTTCGGGTACTTCGGTGCTCGCAAACACGGAAAAGTAAGGCACACAATCGCTACGGGCCGCATCCCTTAGTACTTACCGGACCGCCGTAACGGTTTCCAAAGCCAAGCTAATAGGTGCGCCCGTCGGCGCCCCTAATAAGTCTTGCACACTTCCGTTGCCGGTGGAATTTTTTACCAAAACTCTGGTCAATGATGGCGTACATTAACACGACCACATAGCAGGAGAAAAATGAAAATCGGTTGTTCCAATCCAAAATGGCGGTAAAAAAATCGACTTTTACAATACACACCTAATTCTCCCACCAAAAATGAAAAAAAAAAAAAAAAAAACACTTTCCTGAATGACTTTTTCCATAAAATTTGGCCCATAATAGGAGAACATAAAAACATTTACATTGCTGAAATAAAAATTGAAAAAAGTTACTCCAGTGCGAATTAAGGGGCAAAATAAATTTTGAATAGTGCCTCCAAAATGCTTAACGATGCAACAAACAAGCAACAAGAAGACATACTTACACAAGCAAAACAATCCCACGAACAGAAGGAACGAAAGGGGGAACAACACACACGCGCGCGCGCAATCGTATTCCTGACTTGAAAACGTTGGTATTAACCAACGTAATAATCAGAAAACGTTAAAGAGCGTCTTCGCCAATGTCCCACTTAATTATATTTATTATCATAACAACGCCATGGCCTATTTGTTTTCCACCAAAATATTCGCAACTGGTATTTAGGCAATTACTTAAAATTTTGAGCAATAATAACTTACCGTTAAGAAATGGCGCACGAAAAAAAAAAATTTGGGTCCACGCGGATCCTCCCCCGTACACTTAAAGGCTGACTCAGAGATTTCCCGAGGAGGGCGTCCTCGTGTTTTGTTTTTGTTTTTGCATATACATAATGCTTGTCCATACACTAATCACTGTATGAAATAAATAAGCTCAAATCGAAGTCCTTCATATAGAAATTCACCACTTTGTTATAAAATTCCGGATCCGGAATTTTTGTTATACACAGTATCCTATGGGACTGTTATACTGCACATAAATGTGTACTGCAATCTGATTCATCTCTAACTTTAGAATTGAGCATTTTAGGTAACTATCTTTAGTTCTAGTTGACTATTTTCAATTACTACTAAAAACAATTATTATTTCGAAATCTCCGAGTCAGCCTTTAAGTGTTGAGGTATGCCAGGTTTCAAACATGGTGGTATACTCTTTAAATACTTTAGCAGATTCCTTGGAAAGGCCTGGACTATATTCTGTCTTCCAGCCTCTTGGTATGAATCTACGGGCAGTCTTGTTCATAGTCGTATATATGGGTTTTGGAGCAATTCTCTTCACGTTCTGATCGAGGTCGTCTGTTGTGTGGTCTTAATGCAGCGTTGACTTAGATACCGATCAGTCGATGTTGAGTTAGTGGAACAGAATCTAGAGCAATCTTGCCTCACAGGCTAGACATGTTTTGCTAACAATATGTAGATCAGTGTTGTAACCTCTTTTCAAACGGGCACTCTAAAATGATTGAGGCAGTTTTGAATCGTGAAGAGACGTAAATGTTGACTGTTGACGGTATGTTGAAAGTATTCTTTGACAGCTTGTCAGTGTTATTGGTTTCATTGTAGCCCCATTGTGTACTATGGCTGCTGAAATCGCCAATGAAGAAATGAGGTTTGGTGGTATTACCGAGATTGAAATTAGGTTGCTTGAATTCTACTAATGGAGGTTTCGATATCGTTGACAGCAGACATTGAGGTTGTTTCTACAACAATTTGACACCAATTTTGTCAAGATTGAAGCATTTTGAAAATTTGGGCCCCTGTACAATAGAAGCGGCTAGGGGCCGACCAGGTAACCTCGTCAATCAAGAAGATTATGGTATGTGATGTGCGCTTTATTCCGTTAACGTTTTATTTAAGTATTACAAAAAAACGATTTTCTAGCTGTCGGCTCGAGTTTTGTGGCGTGCGTCTATAGGCGTTCGTCTTGTAATTAAGAGGTCATGGGTTCGATTCCCACTGCGGACGTGTAATTTTAATCTATTATTTTGGGACTTAGAGATTGCAATGGAAACTTCAGAGTTGGTTAAACTGCGATTTACACGGTAAGTATAGGGTTACCTGGTCGGCCCCTAGCCGCTTGTCTGTACAATGACCAATCAAAAGTTCAATGACCTTTATTGCATTTTCACCCATATCTCTGTAACTGAACATCACAGATATGCCAAACTATATATTTTCTGACTCTATATGATGAGACGAATCATTTGAGATACTTTTCAACTAAAATTGAACCACTTTGTACGATTAATGCCTCTTAATCCAAGATGGCCGCCAAACGGCCCTGTGGGTACAATATTTGATTTTGGGTAACATCAAAATTCTTTAAGTAATTTCGTAGAGATTCCTAAAAATGTTAGAATTTAGTTTTCAAAGTGGGTGCATATGAACCCATATAATCTGCTAGACTATGGTTGCTTGATGCTTTATACTAATTAGATCTATGTATTGATCACTATAAATGGGAGAGCGTGGTCTAGTGGTTAGGGTGCTTGCCTATGGCGCAAATATACCAAAACAAAATCCCGGATTCGAATCCCTGTGGGACCACTTGCTGGGATTCACTCTGGTGGCTCAATTCTGGATTTAATCTGTATACGAGCTATGATTAAATACAGAATAATGCTCTCCTCCATGGTTCAAATTGGAATTGGGCAAATGACTCATGAAAGCATCCCGTCCTTCGGAGGGGACGTTAAGCCGTCGGTCCCGTGATACAGAGAGTCCAACTGTACATGTACATCGCAGTCAGTGTCGATAAGAGTAGGGTGTAAAACCCCTGACTGTTCCCAATCCTCCCCCATTTTGCAAAAAACGCAGGGCCATGTCTAGGAGCGTCCGTATCATAGTACACCGGCCCCGGATCAACTTACACAGTTGAACAAATCCTGACACCACCACAAGCCATTACTAAGACTTGTGGACAGACGAACGAACGATCACTAGAAATCCTTATTTGGCATCTCGGCTGACATTTTCTAATTCAAGATGGCAGCCAATTATAATATATATCTGTATTATATGTAGCTACATCAATTAAATATTATTCATAAATGTGTCAATTTTAAGATATGGGATAAGTAACTTGACCCATTTGACATCCTTATTCATGGCATTTTTGTTTCGTTAACATGCCAACATGTTACGATGGTGACCAATTAATGACGTCTTTTTCCCTTCTTTAAACCTATATAATTACGATACTCTGTATTTTATAGTATAGCATCCAAATTATGATTAAAGTTTACATAAAGTATGTGTGTCTTTGTTTATTTGAATTACAAACTTGTTATCTGGTATTTTTGTTTTGACAATATATGCTTAAAATCAAATGACGGCAATCTATTATAAATTAGGACAATCTGCCGGGACAATTGGTAGGTTTCAAGACTTAAAAGGAAAGTCATATTGGTGCCATCTTATTGATAAGCACTATTAACAACTTGACATTTCCGATGTTAGTTACCTACTAGGTATAGAGCGCAGAATTATGCCATGATCACAGATACTTGATGAGTTTATGGTCAATTGAATGATTGCGGGGCAATCTCTGTGGCCATATGTCATTGTGGTAATGTTGTGATCAAATCCCATCAAAAACCCGCTCAATAGATTCCTCGCATTTTAAACCTGGATATAGAGCCATAAAATTATGCCATTTGAATGAATTTGAGAGTAGTGGCAAACATATTGGATTCTAGAAAAATGCCACTCCACGACATTTTGCACACCCTCACAGAAATTTGATTTTGGGTCCTCATAAACTAAAAAAATCGATCGATAGACAAAGTCGGTACTCCTGGGGCCACAGTATTCCTGACTATTAGAAAAGAACTGCACTGGCTTCTTGTCATGAAATGGTTTGAATTTGATTTGGTGGAAGTTTCGCCAGTAGCGTAAGTGCATTATGCGTTTCTTTTAGTGAAATTATAACTCAAATTAAAATTCTAACGTCTTTCCGAGGTCAATTTGAGAATGTATAAAACAACCAAAATGATACAATTTAGACAAACATGTCTTTTTCGTCTTTGTTTTTTTTTTTCCCCCTTTTCCAATTTGTAATATCACCAACTAGGTGATTTTTTTGATGAAAATAGAAAATAATGAATTGGGTCTATGCATGTGATGTACCAAAACTCATAAAAGAGGTCGATAGCAAGCCGGTGTTGGTTACTTACCCTTGTAACCAGGGGACCGCTGCTAGGCAATTTCCTGGGACTCGCACACATGGGACTTTAGCAGTAAAGTTTCGATACTTGAGGTATGCTTCCAAACACACTTCTGTGGGCGGACCAACCAATATAGGTTACAGTTTCATTGAAAAAAAAAAAACGGCATCGAGGCGAGGACATTATGGCTTGAAATCTAGAGCAGGCTCCGGTCAGAATTGCCATGTTTCGCTGCTTTAAGCAATGGTTCAAATTCACGGCGCTTCTAAAACAAGGGAACCGCTGAAAGCGAATCTGAGCTAGAGTAGCCCAAAGTCAGGGTTAATTAAACAAAGCCAACAAACCATTTTGACGATGGATAAGTAATTGTAAAACCGAAAATATATAAGTTCAAGAAAAATTATAGGATCTACATCATGGTCCATTATGTTCCATGTCACAAACAGTTATAATAGTGCTGACACAATCGGTATGGGACTTTTGAGGAATTTGTCATCCATTGAAAAGTTTATTTTCTAGATAAGGCCAAACTACTGGACCCCTCATTCGTGAAAAATACTTAAAATGCTTCGCCAACTTAAAGGTCCCAGGAAATACAAATAGAATTGATGTGGTTTTTTTCAAGTCTACAACGAGGGACAGGAAGCATTCAATATTTGGGTTGGTAATGACATAATTTGTGGTACCATTGGTTTATCAGGGAGTCGATTGAAAGCAGATTTGTCTTGTGTACGTCTCGGAGGCTGAATGCGAAATTTAGTTTGGAGATGATGAGTCATCATCTTAGGTGACTTCAATGCCAGAGTTGGCAGGACCATCATTCATGGAAGGGCACACTTGGTGTACACGGCATTGGAAAGTGCAATAGCTACGACCTGTTACTCCTCCGCACTTGTGCTGAGCATGACCTTCTTATCACCAAAAACATCTTTCAACTACCTACTCGCAAGAAGACCACATGGATGTACCCCCAGATCTGGTCATAGGCATCTGATTGACTACATAATTGTCAGTAAAGACCAAAAAGATGTCCAAGTAACCAAAGCCATGTATGCCCCTTGTTGGACGGACCATCGTCTCCAAAAAAAAAAAAAAATCGCATCTAGCCTCCGAGACGTCCACAAGCCAAATCTGCTTTCAAACGACTTCCATTTCCGGACTTGAAGATAAATGTTTTCGTCAATATTTTTCTGATGCCCTTGACAAACATCTTGAGGACCCTCCACCCGATTCTGGAAATATCGAAGATTTTTGGACATCATTCAGACACGAGACATATGCAAACAATCACAAGAAATACTCGGCTATACTACCCGCAAACACCAAGACTGGTTTGACGAAAATGACAACACAGGGTACGGCCCGGATCACTTATTGAATATCCGCCATTTTGGATTTTGACCATTTTTTCTACATTTTGGAGTCTTAAAGTAATCATTATCCAATTATTGTTCATATAAACATTTCAATGGCTTGTCTTCCGCTTATTTTTCTTCGGATGACTATTTTTGTAACAACCTGAAAAACAATACGCTTGACGGCCGCCATCTTGGATTTTCAGCCAAATTTTCATTATTTTGCTATTTTCGTTGCATTTGTTGAATTTCATCTTCCGATTTTAAGCCCAGAAGTAATTTTATGACAATTATTCTTCCTCGAATAAAAGTTAAATGGTTGTCTTCGACTCATCATTTCTTGAATAAATGATCGAGCCGTCTATGTACATGAAACAAAGAGATCCAAGCTCTCTTAGATGAGAAGCATCGTCGTCACATGGAATATCTATATGACTCCAAATCCTCAACGAAGAAAGCAGCTTTTTGCGATGTTCGCAGACAGGTCCAGTCGAGGCTTAGGAAAAAGAAAGACACCTGGTTGAAGAACACAAGTAAAGAAATCCAAACATATGCTGATGCCAAAAATGCCAAGAAGTTCTACAATGCAATCAAAGCAGTTTATGGACCACAGGTATCAGTTACATCGCAAATCTTAAGTCCAGATGGAAGCACACTCCTCACAGAAAAAGAGGAAATTCTTGACACATGGGCAGAGCACTTCAAAATCGTGCTTAATCGATCACCATTATAAATGTGGAAGCCATTGACCAGTTTCCCCCGGTGGAAGTAAACACTTCTCTCTCTGATCCACCTATATACCTTGGATGATACTGCAGAGGCCATCAGTCAGATATCAAATGGCAAGGCTCCAAGACCAGATGTTATACCAGCTGAAATATACAAAGCAGGAGGTCATCTTAGTTGAGAAACTCAACAACCTTTTCAAGTCTATGTGGGAACAAGAGTCAGTGCCTCAGGAATTTAAAAACGCTTCCATAATCCATCTGTATAAGAGGAAAGGAAACGGGCAGTCGTGTGATAATCACAGAGGCATATCTCTGCTGTCGATTGCTGGCAAAATCCTTGGAAGAATTATCCTGAATCGTCTCATCTGTCACCTTGAGCAAGAAGGTCTTCTACCTGAGAGTCAGTGCGGCTTTAGAAAAAAATCGTAATACCACCGATATGGTTTTTGCTGCTCGTCAACTTCAAGAGAAATGCCAAGAGCAAATTTTAGAATTTTATCTCACCTTTGTCGATCTAACAAAGGCATTTGATTCAGTCCGCCGTGAGGGGTTGTGGAAAATGATGTCCAAATTCGGTTGCCCATGAACTCATCCCCATGGTACGCCAATTTCATGATGGCATGATGGCAAGTGTACAAGATCAAAACGCATCATCTGCCAGCTTCCCAGTCACAAATGGCGTCAAACAAAATTGTGCTTTGGCACCCCAAGCTAAAAAAACTTCCGTTAGTGCCCGGGGGGGGGGGGGGTCCCTAGAGACCCAACCCAGATAACCACTTTCCCATGGGAGTTTGATCATGACACTAACACAAGTAAATGGGGATCACGTAAGAATCACATACAATAAAAATGAAATTCCGAACTTTGACCTATGACCTATGGCCAATTGAAATTGTCACTCTCCGAAAATGTGGTTCGCACATTTCCATCCTCAGCAACTCCAAAATAATTCATTATATCTACTCTAGAATAACCAATTAAAATATTTATTGCAAAATATAGCCAAATTTATACCATCTTGTATTTTTCTCAGAAACTTCAAATTTACCTTGGTCTTTCCCATAGACTTACACAGTTAAGAGCACGGTAATGACAAAATTAAAATTGATGCTATCAGCAAATTAAAGGTTATTTGATTTTCAGTATTATTAATTATTAATTAATTGCATCCTAAGCATCTAAGCAAAAAAAAAAAGCAATTGCATCTAAGCAAATAAATCACAAGATGTAATTACTTTAATTTTTAATTAGCAAAATATCTTGATTTTTTCACTTCCGTTAGTTCGGGGGGGGGGGGGGGGAAAAAAAAAAAAAAAAAAAAACATTTCCATCCTCAGCAACTCCAAAATAATTCATTATATCTACTCTAGAATAACCAATTAAAATATTTATTGCAAAATATAGCCAAATTTATACCATCTTGTATTTTTCTCAGAAACTTCAAATTCACCTTGGTCTTTCCCATAGACTTACACAGTTAAGAGCACGGTAATGACAAAATTAAAATTGATGCTATCAGCAAATTAAAGGTTATTTGATTTTCAGTATTATTAATTATTAATTAATTGCATCCTAAGCATCTAAGCAAAAAAAAAAAGCAATTGCATCTAAGCAAATAAATCACAAGATGTAATTACTTTAATTTTTAATTAGCAAAATATCTTGATTTTTTCACTTCCGTTAGTTCGGGGGGGGGGGGGTCCTAGGGACCTAACCTAATTATTCTAATGAAGCCGTGGCGGATTTAATTTTTTTTGTATCAGGAGAAGCGTATTCATAAGTCAGACAATTAGCAAAAAAATCCTTGGAAAATTGATTGCGTAACCGAGAAATCGCAAAAAATCAAATGTTGGGTATTATGGACCCCCCCCCCCTTGGGCACTTAAGTGTTAAGCATGATGTTCTCAGCAATGCTTCAGCATACCCTCACAAATGACTCCAATGGCATCAAATACAACTATATAGATTTGATGGTGGCTTGTTCAACCTGAGGCAACTGAAGGCCAAAACCAATATTCAAGAAGGAACAGTCTGTGAGCTACTCTTTGCCGATGACAGTGCTCTTGCTGCTGGCTCAGAAGACAATATGCAACACCCTATAAATCTGTTCTCCTCTGCCTGTGACAAGTTCGGCCTGACCATCAGTTTAAAAAAATGAATTATGTACCAACCAGCTCCTGGTAAGCCCTATGCTGAACCGACCATCACTGTCAATAATGAAAAACTTCCCGCTGCAGACAACTTCACCTACTTTGGGAGTACCCTATCCCGTTCCGTCAACATCGATTCAGAAGTTAACAACTGAATCGCTAAAGCCAGTGCTGCCTTTGTCGCCTTCGTGGCAGGGTATGGGAAAGAGACTGCATTACCCTTGACACCAAGCTGAAAGTGTACCAAGCCATTGTTATGCCAACTTCACTTTATGTCTGCGAAACTTGGACTGTATACCAACGACATGCCAGATCTCTGAACCGTTCCATCTAAACTGCTTGAGGAAGATTCTCAGGATTAGGTGGCAAGACAAGATTCCGGACACAGAAGTTCTCACTCGCTCCAACATGATGAGTATCAATACCTGCTGATGAAATATCAACTCCAATGGTTCGGTCATATGGTCAGAATGGAGGATTCTCGTATTCCAAAACAGATCTTCTTTAGCGAACTCAGTCTGGAGACGGAACACGATACGTGGTGATCCTAGAAGGATACGTATAAAGACACTTTGAAATCTTCTCTTAGTGCTTTGATGTTGATCCAGAGAACTGGGAAATGCAGGCTCAGGAACGTGACTCATGGCGTGCAACCATTACCAATAGTGCAGAAACCTATGAGGCTAAACGCACCCGCCGACAGCAAAGAAGTCTAGAACTATAGTAGAACTGCCAGTAGCACAACATCAACTGCTAACTTCTCATCCAGTGTTATCTGTTCAGTATGTCATCGATCTTTCGGTGCCAAATTGGTCTTTTTAAAGTCACATTCGTACTCACACTTCAGTCGCATCTTATTGTTGTCATGGTCATCATCTTTTAAGATGGACGAACTATATATATATATATATATATATATATCTATATATATATTATATCTATATATATATATATATATAGATATATATATATATATATAGATATATATATATATATATATATATTGACTGCTAATCAATAGTTTCACAAATGAGGTCACTGGTAGTGTATTCTTTTTCTGGCACTGTTTATTGCAATGGAATGTCCACCAAAGATTCGGAGTAGGTTTATCATCTCATTTCCTGGGACTTTAAAGAGCTGCTTATTATCATACAGTACCCTGAAAACTTGAAATTATTCCGTTTGCTCAGAATGATCTGTGAGGATTAATAACTGTGATGAGGAACTTGAGGTGAGGACAAAAGGTCTGATTGTGGCCAAAAACTAATTCGAACACTTAAGCCTAATCTACGCAACCCGCCTAGATTTTTTGCTTAAGATGAAATCTGTAACTGATTTTGGTTCTTCTTCTTATCGTGTCCAAACACTGTAGTTCTCAAATATGATCCAGCCAGAGATGGTACAGCGTCTGGCTGCTTCACTGAATTCCGCAAGGTCCTGTTTGTGTATTGTTTGCTCCAGCAGTGGGCAGACCAAGAGATGTTCCATTGTCTGTGGTGCTGTTCCACAACCACAGGTAGTGTCCTGATCTGCTTCCAGATAGCCCCACTTTTCAAAGAAACCTTAGCTCGGCCAATTCTGGTTCTCAATCTGTTGAGGCATCGCCATTCAGCCCATGAGGAGTCAGCTCCAGGTGGGAGATTACTCACCAGATTCAATACCAATAGATGTTAGATGGTGATGCAAGTTTTCCTTCCACAAGGCGACTCTCTGACCTCCTTAGAGACTAGTTCAAGAGGTTGGACTTTACTTAAGAGACTCTCTCTAGATTTAAGGCGGTTGGCAGCAGCTATCTGTCCAGACACAGGGTGCTTCACATTAGATACTTGGCAGCTATGCTCTTGCATGATCGCTACGCTACGACGGATGTCGGTGGAGCAATTCCTGCTAGGCCTAGGATGTATAAGTTTTCCGTTGGTGTTGGACGGAGGCATCCTGTGATAAGCCAGCAGGAGGCATTTAACGCTCAATCAAGCTTCTTGGCATGGGTTGATTTAGGTATTTTGGATGGTTTGAAATTTCTGTCAATAAATTCAGACATTCCTGATGCACTGCCATGTTTGTTTGTATTAAAAATATGGTTTAAAGAGTCATAGATATCCAAATTTCATTAATATGTATCCAAATAAATGGTCCAAAATTGGGTAATAAAATACCCATAAAATTTGGAAAAAATACATATCCACCCATTACTGTTTTACTCTGTAGAAAATGATATCATAATTGCTATATAGCATATAATTAAGGAGCGGTGAGCAGAGGTTTGATATAGCTTCGCTTCTATAGGGTTATACAAAATGAGATAATGTGCTGAAAATGGCCAAAACTCGGCGAGTGAAATAGGGTTAACATGCTATTTCTCGCAAAGAAACGGATAGCAGACTGTTCAGTCATCTTTTAGTCCATGGGCCGGCACTTTCCACAGTAACAAATACGATGTTAATGGTTTATAGTTGATTGATTTATACGGTCAAATCCAAGAAAATTGTGAAGGTGATACTCGCATTTTAGTGACGTTTCACTGCTACTCTAGCAGTGACAATGGTTTGTTTATAAATCGATTAGCAGCTGGTCCTTCAGGCAAAGTTTGAAGACGTTACATTGTCTATAGGGTCAAATGATCCTTATTATAGTGTTTTACTTAGTGAAAGATATAATTCGCTTTTATATTGTATTGTGAAGTTATTGTCATTTCGATATCAAATTCTTGTCAATCACAGAGGGTCCTCGCTTATCTGGTGGAAAGACACGTCATCAGGGTCGAATAGAATATCTTCATAATGGTGAATGGGGGACAGTGTGTGGGGGTGACGATTGGGGTCAAGAAGAAGCTGATGTTGCTTGTAAGGAAATGGGATTCGTCAACGCTACCCAGGTAAGTCCTATTTTCATACGTTGTAGTTAAAAGGTCCATGGTCCGATCGCTAATAGCCTCGTCCCAGAAGCCCCAGATTTTACCGGAAGTGGTCAACATTTTGGTATCAGAAGAAAGCTACTATTTTTATCATTTACCCTGTGAAGAGCCAAAGGGTGTTTGGTTTGGAAATTATGAGCGAAAATGTGGCCCATTTTGGTCGACCAATATTAATTTTAGACAGTACTCTATGGGGCTTACAAAATCCACGTTTTTAGCTCTCACATCAAAACGGATTGAAATATCGGCGCGAAACTTTAGAGCTGAGGTTATGGGGTACAGACCAATCTATCAAGATGAAAACTTCATATCCTTTAATCGGGTCATTCCCTTTTAACTTTGTTCGAGATTATACAGTGTGCATGAGTCCAAAAACCCTACATTCAGAAAATATTTTTTCTTGAAAGGGTAAACGTTATTTTTGCTAAAATGTTTGCTTTGGTAGTTCATAGGGATAAACTAGCTTTGAGAAGATTTTAATTTAGTGGTGTTCGGACTTCAAGTTCAGAAATTATGTGAATTTTGCGGAGAGACCTAAACATTCTGTTCGGCCACTTTTAGCCATACAATGCGGAGAGGCTAACACCGACGTATAGCATAATTTAAGACAATTCACACATACAATTTCAGTGGGTATTGAATTCTTCTTGACAAAAACATATCAGTTTGAATAAAACGGTATCTTCGACAAATAAAATTACCATTGTTAAATCAATAAAGAGTCTGTCAAATAAAATTACCATTGTTAAATCGATAAAGAGTCTGTTATTGAAAATTAGTCCATACCAATGTTTCAGTTCATGAGGATAATAAAGTGGCTCAGAGGTTTTGTTTTACATAGCTTAAATAATTATTTATATTACAGAGATAATAAAAAAATTCACATAATTTCTGAACTTGAAGTCCGAACACCACTAAATAAATTGGGAGAAAAACCTAAGGCTGAAGTTTTCTCTAAATAAATTGTAATTAAAACTTACAAATTAAATTTCAAATGAATTGCACAAAACTGGAAGACATACATAGGAATCAAATTGCTTTGACTACAAGTTTCGTTGTAGGTTAAAACCATGGAAACTCGCTGATCCAAAGTAAACTGTGGTCTTACACCAGCCATCTTGACTTTCTTATTTCGGATTTTGAACATTATTTTACCCTGCATTCTCTTTTGTAATATTTGGAATATTAATCTTGTAATCCTATTCTCCTACCTTCTATTGTTTGATAAGAATTTGGTGTTAAAATGTTGTTTTTTTTACCAAAGTACTGTTGTAGACCATGTTGCTCTATGTAAACGATGCATCTTTGTGGGCTTACTGTATTTTGCGAACGAAACAGAACTCCCATTGGATTACACGCTTTATTCCGTCATGCATGCATAACGTGAACTTTTTTGCTTGGATTTTTTTGGGGGCCGGGGGTATTTCGACAAAATTGTTATGTGCATTCTCTGGTGTCCTTTTTGTTAAAGGATATAGTTTTGGTCAGATAACCGGTGTGGCAGGAGATATGGTCCGCCGGTCTCACAGTCCGGGAACAATGGTGAACAATAGGGCAATCGATTCAGTTGACTCTTCACGTAACATTAGTTTCACGCTTTATTCCGTTGTAGTCTATGGAGCCCGGACTGTGGTTCCTGCCGGACCATATCTCCTTTCACACCGGTTCAATTTTAACCTTAAAGGACCACATAAAAATTCTTCAGACATAATGAAATAGACCCTTACTGAAATCACTTCCACAAATTTGAAAACAATTTGGGTGTTTACATTCCATAAAAACAGTAAAACAGCAAGAGGTGGTGGCAGTCGGTGGCAATTCCAGCCACGGATAATCAATGTGTTGACGTCCCTGCCAGAATTTACAGCGTATCTAGCATGTTTTCTGACTCAATTCGAAAGCATTCAGACCGGTGTGAAAGTAATCATAGTCCGGCAGGTATCATAGTCCGGGCTCTATAGACGATAACGGAATAAAGCGTGAAACTAATGTTGCGTAAAGAGTCAACTGAATCGATTGCCCTATTGTTCACCATTGTTCCCGGACTGTGAGCCCGGAGGACCATATCTCCTGCCACACCGGGATTCAGACATTGTACTTCAGGCTTGTATTAAGATATTGATCTGACAAGTGAAAAGTGAATTAGCCGGGCCCTATTGTTCACCATTGTTCCCGGACTGTGAGCCCGGAGGACCATATCTCCTGCCACACCGGGATTCAGACATTGTACTTCAGGCTTGTATTAAGATATTGATCTTACAAGTGAAATGTCAATTAGCCGGTGTGGCAGGAGATATGGTCCGCCGGTCTCACAGTCCAGGAACAATGGTCAACAATAGGGCAATCGATTCAGTTGACTCTTCACGTAACATTGGTTTCACGCTTTATTCCGTTGTAGTCTATGGAGCCCGGACTGTAGTTCCTGCCGGACCATATCTCCTTTCACACCGAGATTAGCACAAATTAAGTTTGATAATCTCGCTTTCGTGTGTGCCGTGAACATCCCTATGCGGTTGATGGAAAAAGCAGATTGAGCAGAAGGGGAAAAAAAGCAGAATTCACAGAAAAGGCAGAATGAGCAGGATGAGCAGAATGGGCAGAAAAGCAGAATAGGCAGAAAAGCAGAATGGGCAAATCTGCCTTTTCCGCCTATCCTGCACTGTCAGCTTTTTTGCCCTTTCAGATAATTCTGTCTTTTCTGCCCATTCTGCTTTTCTATTTTTTTTCCATTCTGTCTATTCTGCCCACTATGCTTTTCTGCCTATTCTATTCATTCTGCTCATTCTGCCCATTCTGCTTTTCTGCTTTTTCTGCCCATGCCACTTTTCTGCCTTTTCTGTCCATTGTGCTTTCCTGCACATATGCTCATTCTATCCATTCTGCTTATTCTGTCCATTCTGCTTTTCTGCTCATTCTGCCCATTCTGTTTCTGCCTTTTACACCAACCGTACCTATGTAAAGAAATGTTTAACCGATTGAACATGAACATGACCACTGTGCAGACTGTGTTTACGCTGTAAAAGTTTTACGCTGTAAAAGTTTTAGAGCACCAATGTAGCATGCAAATTCAGGACTGTTGGGAAGACAGAAATACAATTAGATATTGCATTTGCATTCTTCAAAACGGAATTGTGAAATAGTATTTATCACTGCGGGTTCCAGTATCATGCTTTAGGCATAAATTGTCTAAAATAATAAACGTTGTCATGCTTATACAAAATGGCTCTATAAATAAATTCAACCCGAGTATAACAGTCATGGAAAGGAATCTGACATATGATTTTGATTTTGATGTAATGTGCTTACGCTTAGAGATCATTCTGGGAAAGCTTACTAATGATAAATTGGAGACTTTCCAGGTATGTTGCCAAGTAAAGATGTCCATGGTGAGTTACATGACATCATCATTGAGCCTTTCAATTGATAATATTTAGGCTATGTGTATGCATGATATGATTGTTTAAAAATGATTTTTAGATATAGGGGGGAAATCTAACTGTGAAATAAGTTACGTTGGGATGTGTTGCTAAGAACAAGGGCAGTAGTTTATTTGGATTATCAGGAAAGGTAAATCTGTGTAGTGCAAGTAGTGATATTTAAGATATCATGGGCGTTAAAGCCAAAAGCTTCGGTTTTTGGAACCAAAAGGGAATTCCACTTGTGTTCCTAAAAGTTAACATTTATGACAGACGGATTTTTGTGGGGAAATATCTGTTTTATAATAGTAGGATTTTTTATCCTGTCAGTTCATTAAAAGTTTTTGGGGCGTGTCGAAGGTTCCATTCGTTTGAGAGGTTTATACTTTACACAATCAGTACAATAGAGATTAGATGTCACGATAGCAGATAAGACTAAGGCCATAATTAAAAAATGTATCCCTTTTATCACTAAGAAATATTACAAGGGCAAATGCACTTAATAACTCCAAAACCAAAAACTCTGGAGCACTCAGTAATTATTAGAAAGTGTGAGTAACGTTTGTCGATTTATTCTGTCTTGTCCAGAATAGTATTTGACAGCTTGGTCAATCATTTAAATACTTTGGTTTTGGTCACTCATAACAAACTACAATATTTACGGGGCCTAATCCTCCTCTTCACCCAGCCTCGATGTCCATGACACTTAATCCGTTCTTTGATTGACGCCAAACAAAGGAATCATAGCGTGTCTCAGACTTTATACCGCAATCTATTCAATTGAATCTGGTATGAAGCCTTCACATATTTTGTGATTTTTTTGTGTAGTTAAAGGGACTTACAGAACCTCTGAAATAGGAACTTATTTTCTGAATAAGATTCCCACGAACTCTGCTTGTGGAAATATATTAAAGCGAGTAGCCATTTTGTAATCTTCGCCGTAAGGATATATCATCGGTGAACTGTAACATTTCTTTTACACTTAGTGACCAAGGGGGGGGGGGGGGGGGGGGGGGGGTTAATGAGTTAATTAGGGAGGGTCCCATGAACGGTAGTCAGCTGAGAATATTTAAACAAATCAAAGAACCAAAGCAATTTTTGGCTGATATATGTTCACGCATACATATAAGTAAACAATTATTAGTAACATTCAAAATAATTAACCTTTATGCGCTGAAAACAAACAATTTCATCGTGGACGTTCTTCTTCTTCTTCTTGCTCATGAGGCAGCAGCTAAATATGTGGTAAACGGTGGAGCCAGCTCATTGTTGATTGGTTTGTGTTTGAGAAGTCTATGTCCACCGGTGGACGAAAGGTAGGGCACTCACTGAGAATGTGATCCGCAGTCTGTGATGGAGAACCACATTGGCAGGCTGTTGAAGCGACCAACTCCTGTGCGAATCCGGTTTAAGGTGACCCATTCCTTGCGTGGAAGATTGCTACCAGGTGGTAGTTCTGTCATAGGTATAATAGTGAGTTGATCTGGTCTTGCAGTATCTAGCCAGGCAGTATTCCATGTCTGTAAGATGTTGAATGGGGAGCTGGAGAGTTTAGCAGCGTGTCGACAGAAAGGTCGACGAGAGCACAGTCTCTGTCTGCCGAGCTGGTGTGATTCTTTGACCGTGATTCGAACCAGGGGCCTTTGTATTAGGAGGCTGATGACTAACCAATCGAGCTAACTCGCCCTGCTTGGTAACAAGGGGCAAAATACAATATATCAATTGTAAAAAAGCTTCAACAGTATATGAACACACTAAAGACTAATGACTCATAAAAAATGGCCAACATACGTCACAGAGCTTCACAAAGGTGAAAAAACCCGAAAAGCTCAGGGAATCCTCGTATCCGGTGAAAACAATCAGTGCACAAAATATAGTCACTGCAAATGGCATATGTTTTATTTTTACGCACAATGTGCTAAGCATCGACCGTATTTTGTAAAAGCCTTGTCCGTATCGGCTATAGGCCTACGAATTTTCCTTTATAAGTAGGCCTAATTAGTATAGTCTGCGGGGCAACATTGCCCCAACGGCCTGCCGACCACAAAAAACGACCAGTTCCCCCACCATGTTCCCAACTTCACCCCGACGTTGGCTTACCTACCATAAAACGACCATTCCACCTCCATCATTTCCCCAACATCGGCCCAACGTTGGCCTGCTGACCACAAAACGACCAGTTCCCCCACCATTTTCCCAACTTCGCCCGACTTTGGCTTACCGATCATAAAATGACCACTCACTCCACCTTTTTTCCAATGTCGGCCCAACGTTGGCCTGGCGACCGTGACCGTCCCGACTTACCCCAACCGCCCCGACTTACCCCAACCGCCCCGACTTACTCCAACGTCGGCCCTACATCAGTTTGATATGGGGTCTTTTTTGCCAACGTCGGCCGGACGTTGGCTTGCCGACCGTAAAAAAGGCCAATTAATGCCACCACTGCCATCGTTGGCACTACGTTGGCACTACGTTGGCTTGCCAACCGCGACCAATGCCAACCAATGCCGAGGTTGGCCCAACGTCGTAATGCTATCTGGAAGCTTGGTGCTTGTTGTCGTGCAGAGCCTTATTCGCTAGTTTGCGTGTGGTGTTCTCATACTATGGTAAGCCACAGCAGTCATAAATGCGAGTTTTTCGACGCCGTATGTCGAGTTTTTGCGACGCCGTGTGTCGAGTTTTGTATGTGGTCGAGTTTTTGCGACGCCGTGTGGTAGAGAGTTGTGTATGTGGTCGAGTTTTTGCGACGCCGTGTGGCCGAGTTTTGGACGGTATGTGGCCGAGTTTTGGACGGTATGTGGCCGAGTTTTTGTGTTTTTAGAGCTGTTTCCACAATGAATTATTTGTCATTATTGAGGATGTTGTGATCTAATATGTTGATTTTTTTAATATGATTATAGACAATAAATCAACTTTTGTAATAAAACTTAAGATGGGAGCTAAACAGATTTATCTCGCAAAGTACCAATATTATATAATTTCAGGGGTCTGAAATCACCATTACTTTTATGAGAAAACACGTGTGGAAGGATTATTCGGTGGTTTTGCTCCGTTTATTGTTGTGCGGCCTTGACCTTACACGGGCGACGGGCGCAATTTATCCATTATTTATTTTATGCACTATGGCGAATTTTATCTGGTTTGTCACGATTTTCTATCAGCGTCTACCTGTGAGGCCAACGAAGTTAGAGATTATTTTGCTTCTCTTGTACATGTACTCCAATGCATTTCAAGTTCGGATTTACGTGATCTTAACGATTTAGAGAGGTTGACGATGCTGTGTTATCTATTTTTAATTCATATTAAAGTTATTACTGTCAAAGTTCTAATTGTTGCATTTTGGTAAGAAAACAATAGAAATAAAAGAAAAATAGAGGTTTTTTTCGAAAGACCTTACCATCAATACTTTATTTGTAAAAAAATGTCATAATGTCATTAACGTAATGGGATGCATAACTGTATAAAATAACTATTATAATCATATTCAAAAATAAAATCAACATAAGATCATCAACATAATAATAATGACAAATAACTCAATGTGGAAACACAAAACTCTAAAAACACAAAACTCGGCCACATACCCTCCAAAACTCGGCCACATACCGGAAAACTCGGCCACATACCGTCCAAAACTCGGCCACATACCGTCCAAAACTCGGCCACACGGCGTCGCAAAACTCGACCACACGGCGTCGCAAAACTCGACCACATACAAAACTCGACACACGGGGTCGCAAAACTCGACATACGGCGTTGCAAAACTCGATACACGGCGTCGCAAAACTCGACCACATACAAAACTCGACACACGGGGTCGCAAAACTCGACATACGGCGTCGCAAAACTCGCATTTATGACTGCTGTGGCTTGGCATAGGTCCTACTTGCAGCATACCTCAAGACCAGGAGACTGAAGCTGAGCGAAGCCAAGACCACCGCTACTGCCTTCCACCTCAACGCATCGAGTCCGTATGCGCCAAGGTATATCTTCGAGGAATAACCTCCTGTGCCGACTTGCTGGATCCTCATGGGGTGCCAGCCCAACGACTCTATGCACCACCGACTTGGCTCTGGTCTACATCGCTGCTGAATATGCCGCTCCAGCATGGTGCAACAGCTCTCACACAAAGAAGATGGACGAGACGAGACCTTGAGAACCATTACTGGTTGCCTCCGTCCTATGCATCTGAGTTTCTACCAGTGCTTTCAGGCATTGCACCCTGGCATTGCACCTGCAGTGCTTCCGAGAGATATCTGCAGTAAGTGTACTTTCTACTTCTGTCCAGTTGCTGTCCGAGTGGAGAAGGGCAAAAAAGTCGGCGTAGCCATATTGTCTCTAGAGATGTTGTTTGAGGTAAATCGCTGCATGATATATAAGTTGAACGGCATGGGAGCCAGTACAGATCCTTGTGGTACTCCGTTCCTCAGACGGCGCAGACGACTACTCTGCCCATCACTGGTCTTGAGAATAAAGCTACGGTTTGCAAGCATGTTACAATCTTATGAAGTGTACAAGGTGACGATCCGGGATGGTCCTGAGAAGCTTGAGTGTCAGGCCCTGGTGCCATACGGTGTCCTACGCTGCAGTAAGGTCCACCAAGATGACGCCTGCCTTAGGACGCTTTCATAGCTTTCCTCAATATCATTTGTGAGTTTAACAATCGTGGACGTTGCTAAACCGTTACTGTACAAAGTCTATGGGAAAATGACGTGTACTTTGCAGCACCCGTAAAAAAATACAGGATTCCCTAAAACTGCAACTTTTATGTTAAATATATTGTATGTACTTTGGGTCTTCTAAAGTAGATATCAACATAAAATAAGTTTTATGTAAGTGCAAGACTCATTTGAATTTTCCGTCTTTTTACCCAATTTTCGCGTATTTTGAAAACAATATTTTGCCCCTAATTTGCAGCTCAAATAACAATTTTCATTTTTATTGGTGATTTGGGGTAAACAGAACGAAATGGGTAAACAGAACGATTTTATAATTAATGTCGGCGGCGACATTAATTCAGCAAAATGGCGTGTAACACAAGAAAACACATTGTGGTTTTGATATCAATGAGTACAAGTTATGATCTTCATGTAATATACACATTGTTGATTAAAGTTACGGCAAACTTAAAAGTTCAAATTTCCTGGATGTCTTTAGCCTCTTATTATTGCCCCTATGTTATTTTTATGTGTAAAATATATCTCTATTCTTCCAATGGCCTAGACTATCATTAAATTGCGAGCACATTTAAGAAATTTCATATTTTCTGAAAATGTGTCAGTGCAGCTTTAATTTAAAAAAATATAATAAATCAGTGTTATTATATAAATTAAGATCATTTGTGCACAAGGCTCATTTGCTTGTTTACCTTGTGATGTCGGACCACACACCATTTACTATTACTAACCGATTATATTTCTAATCCGATGCTATTCAATTCCCAGGTCCGTGAGGAAACTTCTGCTGTGGGGAGCGGCAAGATTGGATTGAGTGATTTGGCTTGCACAGGAAATGAATCAGCTTTGACCGAGTGTACGCAAGCTGAATGGGGTACCAA
Source organism: Ophioderma brevispina (assembly GCA_023653785.1). Taxonomy (NCBI): domain Eukaryota; kingdom Metazoa; phylum Echinodermata; class Ophiuroidea; order Amphilepidida; family Ophiodermatidae; genus Ophioderma; species Ophioderma brevispina. Next base: position 44,430 of record JAMKCH010041456.1, read on the forward strand.
TACCTGTTCTCATGAGAATGATGCACGCGTAGAATGTTTTGAAGGTATAATTTTTTTATTTACACAATATTTTGATAATATTTTTATATTCCTATTTCACATCATTTATCCTAGGTCGATATCGTAAAGATTTTATATTTTTAGAGAAATGGAGTAGGATGAACCAGTAGGTCAAATCAGGAATTTGCGCAGACATCTCACCATGTCTCATTCACTCACACAGTTAAAGTTTGCCTTTCGGATGGGCCCCATGATTTACCCTTTCGTACCTATAGGTTTTCCCCAGTTTACACAGCGGTTCTTACTCGGGTTCTAATCCAGAGCTAGGCTCTCCATGTCAACCCTTAGCTCCCGAGGGGGGGCATGACATTGAAGGGTACGTGTATGTGCGGCCCTTGAAGAACCCCTTTTACGCGTCTCTCCAGGAAGTCCCAAGACCCAAGTTTAAGCAAAGGTCAGTTTTAAGGTCCCCTTTTAAGAAAAGGTTGGCATAAGAAGCTAAATTTTAGCCAAATTTCAGCACCAAGCCTGCAAATTTTCAAAATTTCAGTTCCCAAGGCCCCTACTTTCGGAGAACAAAAGAAGTCACAAGCCCCCCCCCCCCCCCAAGTTCGGACATCGGGACCGCCACATCCATACACTGAAAAAAAAAATTGAGTCCCCCCCCCCCCGGGGCCTTAGCTCAACCTCCTCTTGATATTTATTATTGATGCAGTACCAAACACTGTGACCACAATTTGCCCCCCCCCCCAACTGACAGATAACCACTCAAGATAAAGCTTGGGAACATTATTTTTGGTTAGGTTTGGACTGAAAGTTATTAATAATGTAAAAGTAATAACAGATTACTTAACAGGTTACGTTGACAAAACAGCATTGGGTTGAAAGTAAAAATTTACCGGTTGTTTGGTCACAAAACGTGACCCCAAAGAATGGCCCACATGAATATGTATTATTTACTCAATTAGACGGTGATTAATCGGAGGACAGAGTTATACCCACTGAACCTCTTAAGTATTAGATAAAGGTCTCCAAACAGACCATTCGCGAATATTAATGGTCGTCTAGGAGATGTGTTTGAGGTTGGCTATTTCTGACCATGTAGAGCTAGCAGGCGAGACATGTCAGAAACTAGCAAGCGAAACATATCTCTAGACGACCATTATATTCGCGAATGGTTTGTTTGGAAACTTTTTCTTACATAACGTCGAGCAAAGGATTAAATGGAATTGTATCCAATGAGTCGGCACCATTTTGGATACTCGTTATAATTTTAACGTTAAAAGGGACATAGGCCTAACTTTTTCTTTAAATAAAAACCACAGATGCCCTTACTCTATTCGCATGTGTACGAGTCTTCGCCAATAGATAATCCAAGGGGTATAACATACCAGAGGTATTCGATATTTGGGCATTCAGCTGGATGTTATTGTATAATCACCTATTGAACACTAAACCCAATAGAGGACACTGTTGTTTCGCTTCACTCTTCGTATTTGGGGCAGCAATACACTCACCAAAACGGAATGTGCGTCAGGTGCGGCAAAGCAGCTGAATAGTCGCCAATTTTCCTTTATCCTCGTTCAGATACGAATTATAATTCAGAATTACACAATGCACTGACACAACAGAAGTTATATCATTAAATGACGTGGGACTCATGAACAGCATTAAGATTTTGTGAATGGGAGCTTCTCGGCTTTAGGGCTGAAATTATGTGCGTTGTTCTTACTGCACGCTTCCCATGCATTGCACATCCTGGGTGAAATTGTGGGATAGTTAGTTTTCCGGCGCCGCTGAGCACAATACATCCTGGTGCTCTGCATCGCGTAGCGGTATGCCATAAGACCTTCTGGTCATTATTTTCATTTATCGAGGTCTGATGACCAATCACAATGTCCATCTTCCTTGTGACAGAGTTGGAGCGGCTATACTAAAGGAGCCCAACTCTGTCATTTGTAACTATATGTAGGTCATGTGTAATTAACGGGCGAGCGACTTGGGATATTTAAGTCTAATTTTTGTCGAATTGCGATTTTTAAAAATGTCAATTTGTCATGGGACAGGCCCGTTGTATTAACAGTATAAAAGTGGAATTAATCTTTTTACTGTAAGGGGACCCATTGGGAATATTATTCCTATATGGCACAAAGCGACACCATAGCTTATGTATTTTAAATACAATCCCTGCTACGACACCCATGGAATAACCGTTCGTTGTGGCATTCAGCCTGACAGACTTTCGTTGGTCTCGCAAATAACTCCCTAATTACAGGGATGTTGTTGCGATCATGGCAGGTGTCCATAATGCGATTATAAATTTAAAATAACCCTTCCCCCAGGACAATGGTAGACGGTGTTTCTACACAATTCTATAGTATGTTTCTTTTGTTTCTACATGACCTTTTTTTGCGAGAAAAGTGTCATCTAGCTAGCTAGCGAGACAACTTCCGCCAAAAATAAAGATTTCATGTATGACAAAAGACGGACAATAGATAATGATGAATGGGAAGAGGGTAGACGTTTATACATGGACAGCGGGCTGCCGCCGCCGTTGAATAGTCGCCGATTAAAACCACAGGAAGTTGCATTGTGACCTTCGTAAAATGGCTTCACCCAGGTTAAATGAATTTTGTATAACAATAGAACATCTGTGTGGAATATGTGCACCAGCAGGTGTATGCATTGTTTCCCGCCACATTGAGAAGGGCAAAAAGCAACTTCCTGTTGTTTCAACTGTTGTTTCAACTGTTGTTTCAGTGGTTATACCTAACAGAAATTATCATTTTTAAGGACACACACCACTAAATAAACGCTCCATTGAAATACACGTAAAATACCACACACCGTGCCCTCTGATTTGCACCCCGCATGACAATATTTTGAATGTTTTGAATCCATTTCCCTATAGATTACATGTGAAAATCTCAAAGAAGTTGTAATTGTTGATATAATCCTATGGACAGCGCCATTATTATTTTGAGCGGACATGTAGGCCTCATAGTCGCTTTCGACAAGCGCCGGAAGTTGAGGACCTAGTTTCTACACAGAATCGAATTTCCAAATTTGTGATAATCTGTTATAATATATACCACCCTCACTGGAAACCGGTTCCTAAAGGATATATCTTACACAGGTTGTGTTATTTTACTGGAACTACCTACCATTCCCCAAACGTGGAGTGATTTAGTGTTGTGCACCCTTTATGGGTTATCCCTCAAACAGACTAACACCGTTGAGAGGACCGCTTGGAATGAAAATCGGGGGGGGGGGGGGACCCTCCTTTTTCGAAACTGACCCTGATGCATAGTTATCTGTTCATGGGCAGCTTACCTCACCTCCAACGGGCGGGACATTTTCATCGTCCATTGTATTGTAATCGGAACTTCGGAAGTAAACTAAAGGGCATATTAACGACACAATGCATTGCTTACTTGTTTAGGTTAGCAAAAGCAGATAAAAATAATTGTTTAGGTATGTTTTAGCTTGTATTTTAGTCGGTGAAAATACGTGTTTAGGGTGCATTGTGAAAGTCCATGTTCATGCATCAGATCCACCTTTGAATACAAGTGCCCCCCCCCCCGGACCAAGGTCTCCCACTAAAACAAAAATATTCATCAGGTCTAAAACTTTTAAACCTTGGAATTGAGACAATAACATTTAGTACCTGCGGACCACACGAAAAAGAGTCGCGCGGCACAGGGTTCGGCTCTGATCATTTATTGCATATCCGCCTTTTTGGATTTTTGACCAATGTTCCAAGATTTTGTGGATTTCGAAACTAACGATGTTTTTTTTTCTTGAATTTTTTGAGTCTTAAATGAATCCGTATCAAATTATCTTTCATATAAAACATGTTAATGGCTTGTCTTCCACCTGATTTTTTTCTGATGACTATTTTTGTAAGCACCTAAAAAACAATAGCTTCACGGCCGCCATCTTGGATTTGCAGCAAAATTTTCACCAATTTGCTAGTTTTGTTGCATTTTGAAACCATGGACGATTTTTTTTCTTCATTTTTTTCAGCCCACAAGTAATTCTGTGACAATTGTATTTCATATAATACAAGTTAAATGCTTGTCTTCAACTTAGTTACAATTTTTGAATAAATGACCGAGCCGTCTATGTAAACGAAACCCTGTGGCGAAATGATTTTGTATTTTAACATCTATTCTAACTTTCAGGAAATTATCGTCTGGTTGGGATGCCAAATGACAATCAAGGAATGGTACAAGTTTATCACGCGGGCCAATGGGGATACATTTGTCGGCCGACGGAACACTTCGATACATTGATTTGTCAGCGACTGGGATTTTCCAAGGTTAGTGACGAACGAATACGTCGATCTGAGGTCGGATGGACAAGAGATACAAAAACAAAAGTGTGGTATGATTATGCCAAATGCCCTCGTTCTGCGGAAACCATTGAGGAGTGTACCGCTAACTGGTCCTATAGCGATAGAGTGGGTTGTAGATATGAATACATAGTGACTTGTTTATAATTGCAAGAATGTAATCGTATCTATGTCATTATACCTTTTAGGCCAGTAGACCCTGTGTAGGTCAATAGACGTTATTCCAATTTCAGAATAAGAGGGAAATTCTCGGGCTTTATGCTTGGGTTTTTATTGTTTGCTCGTTAAGTTTTAATTATTCTTTTTATTTAAAGTAACAACCGGTTATTTGATTTTAATAATATATTATGTATTTGCACTTGGGTTTGCCTCCTCCCTTAATGATTGCGGATTTTCTTGTTATCCAGTTGTTTTGGTGTACTGTCAGTATATTAGATTTCAAATTAAGTGGGACTTCTTGCATATTTCCATTAGGGTGGTGTTGATGTGAGAGTTCAATCCTCGGCCATGTCGAGACTAGGCCTTTGTTACCAATGCAAAACATATAGTGCACAGAACACACCATTTACGTGTCGTCTTGGCATACAGCGCCGGCCATTGTTGAATCTTGGCAAACATTGGCAAATCTTCACTGCGCTTGGGAGTTATCAACCATCATAATCGGCTAACCGTGGGAAACTCCACGTATACACAGTGTCAGATAGCGTTGATTCTGATTTTTTTACATTGCGGTTACTGGAGATTGCGCACGCAAAATACTTGGCCTATCGTAACGATTTACGCACCAAAATATTCCTAACTAAATTGTCTAGTTAGCTGACTAGTTTATAATATATGTTTATTTTTGGAAAAAGACGAAAAAACGTGCAAAATACGATCCATACAAGCATTTTTCTTACCTTATCAGCTCTTATCAGCTGACTCAATTCTCGATTGCTGCTGTCAAGTCATGCCAAACGTCAGGCTTACAAAAAACTAGTGAGCTAAGGGGTCTTTTTGTCAGGAACCCGTTTCTAGCATCAGATTGACCACCTGATTCGTTGATTTCGCGATATCTAAGGTACCGCGAAACCGTTTTTCATTCCTTGTTCAAGTTAATCGCAGAGCCTTTAACACAGCGTTTGGCTGCTAGGGAGTCCCATGACGTAGCGCATGTGTAAAAATAGCCAGCCAATTAGCGATGCGGATACGGAATAGATGGCGCTGTGTCCCAGCACTAGAGATGCTATGGGAGCGTAAATGGTGTGAGAATCGGCTTACTAGAAACTGATGAATTTAGTTATTAATAATGATGAAACGCTAATGCCATGGTTGGCCGGGATGTCAGGGAACTCATAATCCGCTTTGCGCTAATCTCTTGCAAGGTTGGATGGTCAAATAAAAGAAAAATAGTTGCGTTATGTGTGTATTGATATAAGAATGCATTATTTCTCCTGTGCTGTGCAAGGAATAATAAGGTCATCTGTGTTCATATAACAAATAATTGTTGATGTTCATCCTGATACACCTGATCCTTCAATTGAAACAACTTGTTGAATCTTAATAGTAGGACTTTGATCAAATACAATTTTCATAGAGGCATAGCTTAATTAATGTATATTGATATGAGTACATCTTTTTTATCTGTGTCCGTTAAAATAAGTCCTCTTACCTCTCACGGTGAATGGACAGACCTATAATAACTTTTAAATGAGGTCTCACTCAATTTGAAATCTACTATAGGGCCCTTTCACGGAAGGTAACTTACATTGAATGGACTTTTTGTTTGCCCTCCAGATCACCCAGGCATGCAAAGAATACATTCTGCATACACCTGGTTCACCTGAACATTTCAGCTCTTTCTGCAGGTGACTCCTTTGTATTCTCTGCATGCTTGGGTTGTTCTGGAGGAGAGGTCTGGCCAGGTTAACCTATTGACCTCACGTGAAAGTGCCCTTTTGATGGGGTGACAAAAATGTTTACAAACACACGTTAGCACCTGGTCTAATGACATGTTGGAGGTGCGAAGAATATGTCCATATAGTTACAGCATTCAATAGCCTTATCACGCCCGATTGAGCGCGAATTTTAAAAGCACAAGCCCTGCAGGTGCTCACGCATACTGCCGGGCAGTGCTTTGTTCGTTGCCTGGCGTTGACGTCACATGTCAAATTATCTATAGTCTGTACTCGCTTCATGTTTTGATCATCCTGCTTCAACATTCCAATAATCCCCTTACTCAGATTATGAACACTGTACTTACTCATTGCTATAGTGTGATTTTTATTATACGTGTCACTTCAGTAGCGATGTTGCGGCTCCCGTCATGGCTTCATTTGTATGGTCCGAGCCGTTCGGTTGAAGACGTGGCGTATTCCTAGTTCTATGAACCTATAGTGGTGTAAAATCAATAATGAGCATGTCTATAGACCGTATTCAATAGCCAGCCATGTTGTCTGGAGGTGGGCTATTGGGCGTCAAACTAAGTTGCTCAAAAGTTGGGCAGTTGAATCGATATTCCATTCAATTCAGCTACTGGAGCGCAGCAGTAACATGAAAAGAAGCCTATTATATGAGTACGGTACGACGGGAGCCGCAACATCGCTATTGAAAGTTTTCGACGATTCCATTCATGCTGGGAGGTTGCGCGTTTAACCAGGGGGAATCAATACCACTTTTTTGGCGGGATTGAGGTCAACTTTTTTGTATGGCCTCACCTGAAGATCGATTGCCATTCATAAGATTTTACACTTAAGTGGATAAGGTCATTTTAGTGGACAAGGGTTGGGCTCCTGGCTGAAAAAACACATTTTCCAAAGGAATCGAAACGCTGCACATATCAAGAGTACTCTAAGACATTAATATTAGTGAAAGAAAAATATCAACAATATTGATCGATTTAGAAATTAGGGGCAAAACAATGATTTCCATGCCGACCGAAAAGTGGCCATTTTTTTTGGAGCTTTTTTCTTCCCCAAGATGCACTAAAATGTTAACTTATGGCTTTTGTAAGTTGGGAATATACCAAATTAATTAAATATAGCAATAAATTGGGTGCTTGATACAGTATACATGTGTAGCCACCATAGGTCACATGTATGTGGATTTTTTACTGTGTATTTTACCTTTTCATAATTAATAATTAACGGTGCAATGAATTTGTCATTTTTTCACGGTACGAAGCGTGTTCCAAAGTTACACAATTATACTTTTAAGCGCGAAATACCGGTGTAGAAGTTTTTAGTAAACCATAATCCACTTACAACGGTAAAAATAGGGCACTCGATTCAGTTGACTCTTCACACAACATTACTTTCACGCTTTATTCCGTTGTCGTCTATGGAGAACGGACTATGGCTCCCGGAGGACTATATCTACTTTTATTTTAAATTTGTATTGGCTCATGCGCCCCCTTATCGACTTAAGTATTAATCTTTGATGTGAACCAGTAACCTATTGGTGTACATAAGGAACATGTGTTGTATGGCATGGCATGCGTATAAATAGAGAGTGAGCAATCAAGTGACTGTCGGTTTTTTTTTAAAATGGAATTATGATAGGACTGTGACGCAACCAACAAATATCATACAGGCAAAGACGTATAAGTCCGTGCAATTTGCAAGTCTGAGGTTTTGACCATCACTCATGCTCCTGGAGCATAGGTTGTGGCAACCGTTCCAGAGCGGAGCTATTCATTATATCGAGTGCTGACCACAGTAGTTTATTCCGTAAATGTTATCAAGGATTAGAATTGCAAATCTGGCACACCAGTCCTCGCTGGTCTTGTGGTTATGTAGCTGACCTCATGATACAGTGGTCTCGGGTTCGAATATCGCTACTGCCTCTTTGAAAATATACGAAATTTTCATTATTTTTTCATGGTTAGAGGGAAAAATTCTAAGGCCAAAAAGATAAGAAAAAATAATAGCTGCCCTTTGAGGTTAATGAGGGAGACCTGCTCCTGTAGCATGGGTGGTGGTCAAAAACTACCGCGTGCGCTTAATTTAGCCAATTCTAGCACCTTCCACACAAAGTCAGGACAAAACCATGATGATCTTCAAACTTGACATTTAATAAGTTAACTTAAAAAGGGGATCATGGAATGTTAATTTATTTTAAATTAAAAAAAAAAATTGGCCCTGGAACACCCCTTCGACAATATGTATGAAGTGACACTAATAAAAAATCAGACTATTATAGTAGTACTTGCTGTAGTTTAGGGTAACCTTAAAAATGACGAAATGAATCATCCAGTAATCCTTCATCCTCCATTGTGATAGTCATTATAGCTCGTTATATAATTTCAGTCGCAGCGAGCGTGAGCATGCGTAACACTTGATCTTGGGTCAAAATTCGGTGTGTCCTTGGTCTAAGATATTCATGAGTTAGACTAAAGACTCTTTTACGGAATAAAGCTGTACAATCCTTGTAATCCTTTGATCCTCTTAGAGAAGATTTCATGCTAGGCTAATTCCACGAAGGATGAACTCAAAATGCGGTGTTGCTCATTCCAATCGCTCGCTGCGACTGGAAGTATATCATGGGCTTATAGATGCTTAAGAAAGCAGACATGCACCTGTCAACGTGCATATTTGCTTTCTTAAGCATCTAAAATAACCATCACAATGAATGATCCAGGTTGAGGTCAACAGGTGTGTGTTACATAATGATCTCTCGTACCTTTAACAAAACAGACATGCACCTGTCAACGTGCATATTTGCTTTCTTAAGCATCTATAATAACCATCACAATGAATGATCCAGGTTGAAGTCGACAGGTGTGTGTTACATAATGATCTCTCGTACCTTTAACAAAACAGACATGCACCTGTCAACTTGCATATTTGCTTTCTTAAGCATCTATAATAACCATCACAATGAATGATCCAGGTTGAGGTCAACAGGTGTGTGTTACATAATGACCTCTCGTTGTACCTTTAACAAAGCAGAGGTAATAATCAAACTGTTCTTTATTTTCAATAATGCACAATAGAGGTAATATAATCGATGTTCAACTGATACCAAGATCATGCATTTACGCCTTGATCTATTCAACACACTATATTCATAGTAGAAAGTACATTTTTAAATTCATTTAATCTGTGTAATCAAGCTAAACTAAGTTTCGCTTGAAAAAATATTAAATAAGTTAATTATCAGCAATATTATTCCTTAATTGCATTCATTATAATTTCAGTAAAATATGTGCATGAATAATAAAGTTTGGGAAAATGGAAAAAAATGTCACTCACTTTCATTTCTGATGTCCACTTGTAATACATATTTGGATACGGCTCTAGCATTTTAGCGATGTGCATACTTGTAACAGATTATGGCCAAAAAGTGCTCTAAAGATAGCGAAGGTGACAAGTCGCAAGACAGAATTACCCCGAATCCCTTTGGGTGAACATATCCTAATGGTGTCTTTAAAATGGCCGCCATTCTGTTTGTTTGGGTATATCGTTTCAATACTGTACCCCCTCCCTCCCCTTCCCAAAAAAAAACACGGCAATCTGCAAAAAGGTCCGCTTTATTCGTGCTGAAGTTTGCCGCTTTTTTGCTTCCAACGCCAGCCCGAGCAATATTTGAATCGAGGTTCAACTTCTGGTCGCGATATTTAATCATTGATGTGTGCCGAATGTCCTAAGAATGTTAAATAATACTAATCAGAATCTAATGGTCTGTTTTATAAGTTTATAACCACGTTACTTAGAAAAAGATCGGAATTCATATGCGAGTAGCAGCGCATGACGCCTACCTTGATATTTGAGTTACCCTATAGGGCTAACGCCTAATCAAAAATATAAAACGCGTTTTCCAACTCAATTGAAAATATCCCAAGCGACTGTAAGGGGCAATCTACAGGGCAGCGCAGATCCAGATCGGATCAAGATCAATCCGTTTCCACGTAGACCAGTTTGCTCTACACGGGTAGACCCTCCCTCGGGTCCACGGTGATGAAATGCTAAGCGACTGAAATTACACTAGACTCTTCAACCCATATCCGTGGACCCTCCGAATCTGGAGGGAAAACGTCTCAAATCTCCCCTACGACGGTCGGAAAGTGTGTAGTCTGTGTCACAGACTGCGAAAGTTATTATCCAAATTGGTACTGCGCGAGAGATTACCGTTACCAGTCCGTCATAGAGAATGTGTGTAAAGGAAACTAAATCTCAAATATCTCCGGAAAACAGAGGGGTTCTATGGAAGTTTTGGCATCAGAGGATCCGTTACTATGTTTTGTTTTAAATATGTATCGTAATTGGGTCTGAACCTATAGAACCTAGCGAGAAAATTGAACGTTTTTGTCGGGTACTTCGGTACTCGCAGACACGGAAAATTTAACACGCAATCTCTACGGGCGAATCAATTTTTCCCACAATGCCTTTCGGTATTATTCTAGTCTTGAGAATTTTCAAACACTGGTTTCAATTTATTTTTTCAATTTTAGAAACAGGAATTATGTACTTACCGGACCGCCGTACGAACGTATCAACGCGAATCGAGTATAACCATGATAACAATAACGGATCATTTGGACATGGCAGCCACTTTGAATTTTACCAATGGCTGCCAAGTAAAACCGTTTTCTAATAAAAGGTATGCGAAACACATATTAGTGGACTATCTACAGAGGGTCCCCCTGCAAAAATGATACGGTTACAAGTATAATTTTTTTCTTTAACCATGCATTAAGCCTTGTATCTGACATTTTCTTCGACTGACACTTCGTTAACAGGCTAGCAATTCAAGATGGCGGCCTGTATGACTGCATTCAAAAATCTTAAAAAGCTAGAAATTACCACAAAAAGCTTTTCCGGTTACCGTAAACAAACCATATTTTAGCCTGTAGCATCATAACGAGAAAGAAGTGTTATGACGTCTCGTAGACGTCTAAGGTCAGAAATACCTTTCAAACACAAATAAATGAGCCTTGTGCACAAATGATCTAAATTATATATAATAAACAGTTTTAATGATCTTTACTTGATTTGGTTCAAGAATTTGGTATGTCCAAAACAAAATTACATATACACAATTAGTTAAGATTACTTATGGTTTACTAGTGTCCTGTGTTGAAAGCGTTGCAGTTCAACGATGATATGTCCTCACAGCGAAGACTCCAAAATGACAGCGCACAAGTTCATACAAAACTCCTCAGGTATTATATTCCAAGGGAATCTTCTCAGTCCTGAAGGTAATCTTGTCCAGCAGTTCAAGACGACAAGGATAAATTAAGTCCCTCGACGATAATAAATCCACAGTCCAAGATAATCACCACGATTTAAAAAAAAAAAAAAAAAAAAGAGGATCCGTTACTATGTTTTGTTTTAAATATGTATCGTAATTGGGTCTGAACCTATAGAACCTAGCGAGAAAATTGAACGTTTTTGTCGGGTACTTCGGTACTCGCAGACACGGAAAAGTTAACACGCAATCTCTACGGGCGAATCCATTTTTCCCACAATGCCTTTCGGTATTATTCTAGTCTTGAGAATTTTCAAACACTGGTTTCAATTTATTTTTTCAATTTTAGAAACAGGAATTACGTACTTAACGGACCACCGTAAATCTCCCCGAGGTCGGGGGAAGTACTCCGCCACAATCATTAGTCAAAACAAATGGTTCCGGTATACTCGCACTGTCATCTCGACGTGCCGTATGTGTGTAAGAGATGTTTAGCCAGACCAATCAGTGCGACGGCTTATTTTTTGCGCAGGATTTAAATCGGGCCCTGGGAACTGAGCGGCTGTTGACGACCACCTGGGGGTTGTCGCACGCCGACATTGTGGTTTGACTCAGGCATGTAGCGTCAACCCAACACACACAGACAAGTAATTTCCAGGTTGCAATTTTTTTTGTATACATGGTGTTTGGCCTCTCAAATCCCGATTTCCCGGTTTAATGTTTTATTTGACTTTATGATGTATTTTTATTGCAACTCTCTTAAAATATAATAGTATAGTGTTATGTATTATTATTATCAATCAAATATCCGGAAACCATTGTCGTGTACATTTATTGGATATAAATACTACTTTTATTTTGATAGTTTGTCATTATTGAAAAGATCTCCATTTTTTATTCGCATTTCAAGAACTCGCGCCTCATGCATCTTAAATGAAGACAATTTTATCATCATTGCTCGTATCGAAAATCTTCAGATATCACTGTTAAACAAATTTCCGTCAATTTACGGAAATTTCTGGCAGCAGTATTTCCAGACATTTTTAGGCTAAATTTACAGAAATTTCTGTCAATTAACGGAACTTTGACAGTAATTTTACAGAAATTTGTCTCATATTACGGAAAAAATGTGTATTTTAGCAGAATTTTTCCGTAATTTAAAATTACGGAACCAAAAAAAGAGTCCGGAAATATTGCTGCCAGAAATTTTTGAAATATTTCCGTAAATTAACATTTTTTATGTTTTTTGTTTTTTAGTCTTATTGTTTTCCAAAACAGATTTTCCGTAAATTTACGGAAAATCTGTTTTCTTAATTTACGGAAATTTTTAACAGTGTAGGCCTACTAAAAACAGATCTGTTTGTCTACCCAGGTATGCATTTCGTTATACTTTCACATATGAGCTGATACCGGGGGGGGGGGGCTCACTTATAATATAGTATTAATTTGAGCCACTGGATTTGGGTGTTAGGCTCGCGCTTTCCAAACCCACGGGCATTCGGTGACAGAGGGCTGAAAAAATAGCGTCTTGTGGGTTAAGCAGCCAAATTTTCCAAAATAGGGTTTTCGAGTGGACAAATTTGCAAAATTTTCAAAAAATGGGTCTTTGGGGAGATATTTTCTAAAAATTAGAGGTTTTTGGTGAGAATTTTCAAAAATTTCACCCAAAGTAAGGCCGTGATTGGGTGCCGTGTAAGATTTTTCACAAAAGATGGGGTCTTTTGTGAAAATTACAAAAAGATGGGGTGTTTTGTTTATAAGGTGCAAATTAGTGGTGGTCACACACATGTCGAAGGTCACACATGGGGAGAAGGTAGTTGGTACCTATTTTCGCGGCAATTTACCTTAGAAATGGGTTAACGGTTTTCAGCTCAGCAAACTGGCCTAACATCGGGGAGGGGGAGCTTAATAGGAAGACAGCTTAAGTGGGAGAATTTCCCCTAACGCGACGGCTTTACTGGGCAGCGGGCGGACCAAGAGTCCCCCCCTGTTAATCGTGCTACATAAGTTATGGTAAGGAGGGGACGGATCCGGGAAGAATTTAAGAAAAGAAGGGAAGAAACGGGAAGTAGGTCCCTACACAGGATTCCTAGGGGTCGGTACTATTCGAAAAGTGTTAAACCTTGTGGGAAAGAAATCCGTGCACATTTTTTTGGTTCCCCGTTAACAAGGTGGATCTACCCCCGGGTACCTTTTGAACTCCTGATACCAACAAGTCGACTTTCTTCTCTTCTTCCTCCAAATTTATAACCTTTAATAAAAAAATCAGTAAACTGGACCTCCTCGTCTTCGCTTTTCTCGCGCCGGTCCGGCCTAGGGAGACAAAAGGTTAAAAAAAAAAGAAGAAAATAGAGGTTAAAGGGGAAATGAATAGCTCATCTGAGGACAAACGTGTCCTGTAATGTAGGAAATCGCCCGCAAAAGTTTCATGAGAACGCTCTCTTGTCCTTACCTCTTTGCGTTGCAGTAATGCTTTTTTTTTGACGTATGGAGAGATTTTATACCCACGCGCATGCAAACCATGTTATTAAAACATTGGGTTGGTATGGCCGTATATCAACGATTTATTGGGGGGGGGGGGGGTAGGCGGGCTTCGAAAAAAATAGACGCTTTCGGTAAAAGTAGATATAACGCCCTAAAATGCCACTTTTTGTACTTCTTGAATCATCTCATCATCCAAAGTGGACTTTCTAGTCCAGAAAATTCTCTAAATTTTTGACTTTTTTTTATTAAAAAAAAATGGACTCTCCTCCTATTTATTTTCAGAATGATTAGCCCTCCTCAATAAGGAAAATACTACAAACCTCCATGCTACAACCAATCAACCAACAAAAAAACCCAAAACGAGGACAATCACAGGACAATTTTTTGATTTCTTCATCTTCTCTCTCCTTCACGTCTTCTTTATTTTATTGCTATTGTTTATTTTCGGTACTTTGGACCTCTAGCTCTATAGAAACAATGTTATGTAAACAAATTCTGATATCACAAAGCACGCGGAAACAATACTATGCAATGTATGCATTGCCAACACTAAGGAGCTATTCAATTAGCGGCGGTCGCGTAATCGATAGACGAGACCTATAAGTCGCATGCCATTGACACCAAGACCTGTTTAGTTTAGTAAATCTTTGGTCCCCGAATTATCCTTCAAAAATTAAGCGAATGTGCGCAGAGAAATGCGGGGGGGGTCACGTGTCCTGTGAATCGTACTGCTGGAGACGGTTTCCTACAATTCCGGAGAGTCTCTGCGAGCACTACTCCCTATTTGTGTAATTCCAGGAGCCCTGTGTAATTTGTGTTCTGTGGAGTATTGGCTGGTATAATAGAGGGCGCGTAGTATCACCGGCAGTCCACTTGTGAAGCTAAACGTCTTCAAATTTTTATTTTACTTAATATCTTTTAACCAAGGACACTCAAAAACCCCATAGACGAGCATAGACTGGGGACAGTCCTATACACGGGCAACGCGTACATGGTGTGTACACGCTTGGGTTTGTGTCCGTTGCACTTAATCGCGTATTTTAGGTTCGCGTAAAGTTTCTTCGATCACCAAGGTTATGCGTAGCATTTGTACACTGTACCGCATCGAAAGGGTCGCCGTACTTTCGCACTCACCGTCCGCCGGCCGTTGGTAGATTTCTTAAACGGTCTGCCGTGTTTGGGATCTGGATCTCGGAAACGGAATTGTTCTGGAATCTGCAACTTCCGTGTAGATCGCCCCTAATGCGATTGTCTATCCACCAATCCCAATGATGACGCAACGGAAGGGGTTTCGTCCTGCTCCCGTCGTCGTTTTAAAAAACACACAAAGCTGAGGCATTAAACCAGGTAGTTCCTGGCGATTTGCCTGTAGAAGTTTCAGATGACATGATTATTTTACCTCAAAATTAAAAAAAGAAAAAAATAATGGGTTTTAAATCCATAAAGTTATTGTTCGAATTGTAAAATCCAAGAGCTTCCCGGGGCTTCGCCCCCTGCAAACTCAAACCTTGGATTTAATTTCAGTAAGAGAAAAGAAATAAGAAAAAAAAAAAATTTGAAAGTTTATCAGTTTTAATAGCCATGAAACGTTCAAATTTACTTTGTAAAGTGCCAAACAAAACAAATACGCAAGCATTGGTTTTGGTTGAAAAGTTTGGATGTTGACATTTTTTTAACAATCTGGCAATTGTTTTAAAATTGAAAAGGCCTGTCAAAATGTAAACATTTACAATACTTATCACTCAGCAATTGCCTGTTCAAAATCGATAGTAAATCCTTACTCTTTGTTGCCAACAATTGGTTAAGGGGGTTTGGGTCATATATTCTTCCCGCCATAATTTTCCTTTCAAATTCGCATAAATCACGGTTTCACACTCGATATGATCGAAAAATTCAAGAAAAAAAATTGGGGGGCACCGATTCCACTCACTTTTTGAGTTAAAACCATTACAAAATACAACATTTTTCGGCCAAAATTAACTACATAAGTCTATTGAAAAATCATTTTTCGAGGACATGTTTTGGGTATAGCTAAAAATTTAGCCATAATTTTGTTGTGATTTTTTTATATAAGTTGCGCATTTCTGTCAACTTTCTAATAAAACAAAAATAATGGGGTCACCGAGTATCCTTTTGAGATATTCATGCAAAAAATCCATATTTTCTTTTTGAAAATGGAACCTTGGCTGCATTTTAATGCGTACAGCTCCGACAAAAAATGCAGAATAAGCTAAACGTGTTGAGCGCGTGTCTCTGAGTGTTGCGTGACCAGCGAGTATCAGAGTCGATTTAGGCCTATAACATTCGCTTCACCTTTTTTATTATGTTCTGAATCCGAGTTTTTCGGGTCATCCTATATTCTGCATTTTTTTGACAGGAGAGGCAGCAATCATCACTCCCGTTTATACGTTCTTATATTAGAGTTTGAGGAGTCTTCACCTGACCCCTCGAATTAACAGGAAATATTTCAAATTTTCAAATTAAAAATAACTAGATTGGAAAGGAACACTATTCGAAGATGGGCCGGTCGAAGGGGCCCACCTGTCCCCACAATAAGCCAGCAAACATTTTTCCAGCGGAAATGATACTGTGAACCCAATTCGGAACATTGATAAGCTCAGAGCTTTTTCTCTATCTGATAATATATCTATCTGATTAAGTCACGATTTTATCAAAATATAAAATAATGCATATGCACCATTTGCGTATAGTTTTTACGCATAGTGAGTCTCGATCGGCTCTGACTCCATATATTCACATATTACCATTGACTAAGCAATATAATTAGTTTTTCAAAGTGAAACACCAGAAATTATTGTGGAGGAAATGGGGACTAACAATAATCACGAAATTCGTTAATAATTTGGGTAATTTTACTGTAACTATAATGGACAGCCACAAGCTCTGTTCGAGACAAATGTGCGTACAACGTTTTCTATGGAGGGCCATTTCCCTCCCCCATTCCCCTTCCTCACTCTGCCTCCAGGTGCCAGGTAGAAACACAATGAAGAAACCATGGTTGAACAAAAGGACAATAACAGTCTCTCTCCGCACTCGCACTAGTAACACATATTATTTTTCAAGTTTCAGAGTTTATTCACCAAATAAGATCAAACAAAGTAATACAGGGAAATGGTGGGTTGGGACCCAAGTAAGATCACAGCTCGAAGCTTGGCACCCTACCAGGTGTGGCAATACAAGGTTTGCAAGACAAGCTACAACACAAATACGGAGAACTAAAAGTGCCAGACTGGTAGACAAGACAGGACAAGTGTAGACAGAACAACCTGTTGGCAGAGGTAAAACTATCAAATTTACATTTGGAGAACATGCGGATGTAAATACAAAGGAACGAATACATTTTAACACATTATAATCAAAAGACACAACTAGATGAGAAACTACAATATACTATTGTAGCGGGATCACAAATACTGTTTAATACATACGTTTTGAAATTAGAAACTGAATACAACAGTTTTAATTTCGAACTAAGATTATTCCAAAAAGAGGTCCTGTCCTTGCTGATTGAGTTTCGTGCCAAATCAGTGTTAGAAATTTGGCGGACGGAGATTATCAGATATCTGATAGTGTAGTCATGAATCCTATGACTTAATAAATAATTTGAAAATTTTACTTTTTATGTTTTTGTATGTTTATATTTAAAAATAGCTTTGTGTAGTTTGTGAATCATGTAATAAATGAGACTATTAAAAGATGCAAATAAAGGCGGAGTTGTGGGCAAGAAATTGTGCGTTGGCACAAATGCGAATTATTTTCTTTTGGTTTAAATGAATACGATTAGGTTACAATTCTGTTGGCTGCCCAGATAATAGTACATACATATATGTGGTAAGACTAAACGAGTGTAACGGGAATATAAAGTGTTCTTAGGTAGCAGATTTTTAAGCCAAACAAAATACCTGAATATTTGGAGACAATGTTATTGATGTAGGTGGTAATGTTTGTTCCATGTGAGTGATCATCAGATTGACCCCAAAAATTTAATGCAGTCAAACTTTTGAAATGAAATGTTTCAATGTTAATGTCAATGTTTTGGTAAGTACGATTACTATGCCTGTTCCTAAAGAGAGATATTTTGTTTTTTATATTTAGGGATAATTTGTTAGCCTTCAGCCAATTTGAAATAAGAATTCATTGGTTAACCTGCCACCGCAAGTGGGCGCGGGAGACGACAAAGACAGAGGGAGCCGTCCGGAGGGTAGGACGGAGTCGGCGGGAGTAATCGAGCCCACAGAATTGGGAGGCTCGGAAAAGGCGGGAAGGGAGGGGCTGAAGGGGGTGGTAGAGATGGTTCGTGCCCAAAGGATGAGGTGGAGGGAAGTGAGAGCGTCGATCCGGGGGCGTTGGGCTCGAGAACCAGCCGTTGCCGCGCTGTGTTCCTTTTTCATGACCTCTAATACGTTGGTGTCATCAGCTATATTATTAAAGTGCACAAAGGTTGAGAATGGACAATGTCATTTAAATATTAAAAATAAAAGACCAGGGCCTAAAATTGAGCCTTGAGGCCCCACATTGGAAATAATTGAGGGGAGGTGGCATTGTTCAATTAACAAATTGAGAACGATTGTCTTGGTAATTCCTGAACACTCGAAAGGCAAACACCACTAATACCAGAGTAAAAAGTTTGTCAGAAGAATTTTTCTGGTTGCTGGTCAAACCGGCCTTCGAGAGGTCCAGAAAAATACCAATAGTTGGTGATTGGTGTCAAGATCAGACACAATTTTATGTACGCTTCCATAGGGCCATATACGAAGAGCGATTGGAACAAAAACCGAACTGAGAATTTATGAAGTAAATTTAGATGAGAAATAAACCATATATCATTGATGGACAATTCCGCCTCGAAAATTTTGGAGAAACCTGGGAGAACAGAAATAGGCTAGAATTGGAGAATCTGTGAAGGTCTTCTGACTTATAAATTGGTATGACTTTGGCAACTTTAAGTTTAGTGGGGACAACACCAGAAGCAATGATAAATTGATTATGTGAGTGAGTGGAGACTGCAATAATATGTCTAACTGATTTAACTATGTCCGTCGTTGATTTCATCAACCACTGCTATGTACTGATTTGAGAGCACGCAAATTTTAATAACTTCATTATTATCAGTGGGGGAAAGAAAAGGGATGAGTGGGGGCGACTTTATATTCCTTAGAAAATGTTTATGATCAACAATGGGTGGTCTCGATTCTTCGGGCAATATTAAGACCTACATTCGCAAATAAGATTAAAATTATAGCATCCCAGAGGTTTACTTAATATACGCAAGGTTATCATCATAGAAATGAAGGAACGTATGCTTAGTTTTGCCCCCAGGATTTTAAGAATATTCCAGACACAAGTTTTTATTATGTTTACAAGCATCTAATCTACTATTAAAATATTTTTTTGGGAAATTCTTATGAGACTGGTTTAATTTTATTACGATAGAAATCAATTCGTTTTATTAACTGATGTTGGGACAAGAATATATTTTTTATTAGCTGATCGTTCCGATTAATAGATTTAAGAATGGCTGCGGTTATCCATGGTTTGCGCTGAATACGCGTTTGCGGGAATTATAAGAACCACTTGCACGTTGTCTAACAGGGATATGAGTATCAAAATGTGAATAAATTTTTTGAAATAAGGCATTATACGCTTCCTCACAAGTCCATTGTTTGTAATAAATGTCCCCTCAATTAAATTTAAATCGATATAAAAATTATCAAGTGACTTCTGGTTAAAAGAGCGTGTGATTCCGGTAGGAGTTGACAAATCTAATTGGTTGATTTGGTGACTTGTAAAATAAGGATAATGATCTGGTAGGTGCTGCGACACAAACACCAGATTTTATTTTTGAGTAAGAACATTGGTAAAAATATTATCGCTAGACCGATGTTTGGGGACACTCTGGTGTTCTATCATCAGGGGAACAACAGTTATTGGTTTGCAAAGTGCTGAAAAAAAATCACGAATAATATTAAGGGTGTCATGCTGAAGTGAGGTTCGAGTTTGAGTCACCAGAGATATAACAATTTTATTTTCAGAAGAAACGTTCTTTAGGCATCGATCACAGGGGTCCGTAAGAACAAATTAATAATCAGTTCTATGTGCTCTGTAAACGGAGGTCAACATCATATGTTAGAGGAGGTTGTAATCTCAATAAACAAATATTCAGAGTGTGGGGTCTCGTAGTATTAGAACAAAGTTTTAGGTCCTCTCTGATACGATATGAAATGGATTTATGCACGTAAATAGCGGCACCGCCACTTCTTCTACCCCCTTCGTGGTGCACTACACAATATAGTCACAATAGCATTAAATTTTGAACTTCCCTCACTAACCCAAGTTTCAGATAATGTTATATGGAAAAAGTAGATTTTTGGGGGAAACTAGAAATAAGTTATGATAGTAAATCGAAATTCTTATTGAAACTACGTGAGTTGATGTGTAACACTGAGAAGTCATTATTACATAAACCAGTTATATCAATTGTTATCAAAAACATAGTTACAACCATTTGAAACATGATAATCTTCAAATATCCCGAGTCATTTACAATATCAGGAAATTATCATCAACAAATTGGTTAAATTGCCAAACTAAGCATGCTAATTATTGCCAGTGAGTTACATAAGCAACCAAGCAAATTGAAATTCATCGGTCATCCAGCAAGTGAATAAATGAAATATCACAGTACATTACAGCAAAGCCAATCATGAACGTCATACTCAGAATAAACACAACGGGTATGATAAGAAAGTTTGGCAATTTGAACCCAAAACTTTAGGCTGATTGAGGAAGAATATTTTACGACAAAGAATTACAAATATTTACCATTACTGCCACAAGTAAAACAAAAAAAAAAAAACCAATAACATCAGTAATTTAAAAAAAAAACTTAATTACCAAGATGTACACACAAATATTTTACTCTAAACGGGTGACAGCTGGAAAATTGGGAATGAGGTGAAAGAATGGATTAGGGAGAATGGATTAAATTAATTTAACGGTTACATAGTGAGTAAACTCATTAAGGCCAACTGATCAAGCAAATACGATCTGGAGCGCACTACTCAGTGTCATGCGAGAAGCACACAAAGATGGAATCCACGAAGGCCATATAGGGAAACAGCGAACACAACAGGTGATGATAAAATGCTGATAAGCCCTACTGGGAAACGCTCCAACTCATATCGTGGCACATGATTTGACCAAAGGTATCAAATGTGTCTTAAAAAGAATAAATACCCAAATGTCACTGAATGACCAAAAGGATAAATAACCAACAAATAAGACAAGGCTAAATTTCAAATGGGGATAAATCATGAGAGTCATAACATTAAATAAATTATTACTGCAAACATACAGTAAAAATAAAAAGTAACACAAAATCGAAGCATTTTAAGTTGAGTAACAATGTGACCAAAAGAAGTATATGAAAGAAAATATATAGAACGTGGAAGGTAAATAAACTCATTGCAACATAACCGAAATAGAATGGGAATAAAACAATTTTTAAGCAGATAGAATTGATTACCAGCAAATTGGAAAAGGATTTTTAATATGGGCGATATTCTAAATACCATGAATGACATATAAAGTACATAGGGTGGACCTTGAATTCTTGGAGTATAGTCATTGTAAATATACTGAAACTTGACAAGAATTGCATACAAGTGGCCCATGGACAAACTTCTGGAAAGCAAAGATGGTTTATCGAATCATTAAAAACTCAAAAATAAATTAAAACAATTTGGCGGAATTTGAACAATTTGGGCAAAAGAGAAAAATTGGAGAGGGAGGGAGAAAAATTCACAAACTGGGAAGCGATGAAAAAAATTGATTTCCAGCAAATTTGGTAAGAATAAAAGGTGATAAATATTTTAAGAAATAAAGTGTGTTGCAGCCCGTCCATGAGCGAAGTAATGTGTCCGAGCTTGAAAAACCAACTAATGGGCGGCGCAAACCTAGCCCATCACTGATAGTTTCTCCGCCGAGCCACACCTGAGCCCATAAACGATATGCAAACCCTCATTTCTAATCTATATCTAAAAAGTTGATTTATAATAAGAACATGAGCTCAGACCTCTTAATTAAAGAAATGGGCAAAAAACTGACCATCAAAATGCTGGTATTTTCAATATGGACACAAGGGTAGTATAATAAATTATTAAATTAATCCCTCCCATGAGATATTAAAATATATACCTAGATGACAGTTAATACCCAGGAACATAACATAACACTTTGCTACTGATTAAAGATACTGACAAATTATATGATTGACCATTAAGAATACACAAATTTTTAGCAATTTTATACATATGTAAAAAGAAAAACATGAGAAAAAACACCAATAGCTGGAAAGCAATTTATTCAGAAAATTAATTAAAAGGACACTTAAGATATGAAAAAAAAATAGGAATTTGGTCACCAAACACAATGAACAGAAAGAGCGAAAAATTTGGTGGTGTTTATGGAATTTGGGATGAAAGCAAGATTGATTTCCAGCAAATTAGGTAAACATGACTGAAGGTAAATTCAGCCCCAGGGAATATTTTTTCAGTAATTAAGGTACCAGAAAACTATAATACAAACCATAAAAGTAGATGATGATATTGGACATTAAACATTGAAAGTCAATTGGGGGTACAAAAGATGCCTATTACAGAAAAAAGTCGTTAAACCGAAGCACATGGGAGGGGGGGGGGATTTAATTGGGGGGGGGGGAAACAGTCTTGAAAAATGATGTAGATAAACACGTCTTATTATGGCAATTATGTCAAACAAGTGTTCATATCAATATGATAAAATGGCAATTAATGTCAAACAGTAGAAGTGTTCAAATCCATTGAGAAACATAAATATTACGTCTCTTCCATGGGTAAAGTTCAAAAATTAAGTTCATTGGAATGCAACAGGCATTCAACTGAAATACAGAGTAAGTTAGACTTACACTCACTCCTTGTACAGAGAGTTTATTGACCATAAGCGGGAAACCATTGGTGCCAAGTAACCTTGATCTTTAGCAGTCTTCCCCTTCCGAGAGTGGCTTGTTCCTTATAGGGACTAGACGATGTCTTTCCAGCCTGCATCACAGCAGGTAGATGAGGTGCAACAGCAAACTAATAACTTGGGCTTGTTTTGAAGTTCGAACATAGTTCTATCTTTCAATTCACATTCCGAGTCAAACTACTATGATGGTAGAGGTTTACCAGGTTTTTTTTGTACTTTTGGTGGAAGGCGATGACATTTTACAAAGGCATTTCCTTCACTGGGGTACCTTTGATGGTCCTCAAACATAATTACATAAAGTCTCCTCAGTGTCTTCAACACCGGAACCAGACTGTGGTAACATTGAACGAAAGAAGGTTTGCATTTTTCTTAAATTCCGTCTCGATCTTGGTGTGTTCAAGAGTTCTATTTTTGGGGGTCATCATCACAGCTTTCTCTCCAATGTTGGGAATAGCCACACTTGCTTCACATGGTCTAACTCTCCTTCAACGATCGTACAGCTCCCCTGTAAAAATTGATTTACATCTCTTGTTATCTCATGTACGGTGTCTTGCACTGAGGTAATCTTATGGTCCACATTAGGCAAAGCCAGACTTGATGGATGTATCTAAGCTCTGAAGTGTAGCGGGTCAGCTGTTATTTCAGCGCCGCCGAGACCTGTGTTAACAAGTGCGTGTGCGGGTCCACTGTTTCCATGTAAGCGTGGGCGTGTGCTGCACTCAAAGCGTCCGCCACTGATGAGTACATCATGGCGTTACTGGCGTGGATACGGTCTATTTTAGAGATTTGTTCACTCTTAAGACGTATGTTTCCTTGTGACAGTTCGGTTGAGCTAAGTTTCTGATCTGGTCCTTTTATGCGACATAAGCACAGTAATACAGTTTAAAGATGTTATGGCTCCAGAAAGGGTAAATTCCAATCCAATCCCCGGTCAAGATTAACACATGTGGTGTGGACGACGGACTGTACGTGGCTTCCGTTACCGGGCACCGAACAGGTACATAACCTCGTTGTTCGCGTGCTCACTCAGTCACACTTCCGTTTTTCGTATCGCGGGTCAAAGTTAATGTCGCTCGGACAAGTAACAAACAATTCGTTACCCCAACCAAGTGACATATACATACAGCCGTTACCAGCCCATGTAACCATTTTTGTTGACTTACGTAAGTGACATTCATAATTTGTCAGTCCAGACCCCTCGCTTTTTAACCCGGCGTTGATGGCTAAAAATGTCCATCGGGAAGAAGAAAGACGTTCGACAAAAAGCACATTATTTACACTAAAAAGGTTGTTGCAATCGCGCGATTTGAAGCAAATGGTGATCGTAAGCCTTTAAATTTGCCTCACTTTACCACACAAATGTCCGATATTTTGCAGCGTCGTACAGCTGATTCCGATTGTATTCGGCCCATCTTTGATTTCTTTCTCTTTGCTCCTCAATGCAATGCCGGGAAGGAGTACTAGTCCCGCATTACACTAATAAACTGCTACAAACGGTATTTTCCTGTTATAATGCGAAATCGTAGAATATTGCAGCCGGCTAGTGATACGTCATCATTACCGATGTTTACGGTGACCAGTAAAAACTGACATGTGTTTACTATGCGAGTGCCGAGAAGACGTGATAAAGAAAGGATGGTTCACATGTTCAAAGGTCCTATCCCATGCATCCACCCTACACTCGCAGCGCCTCGTGCGTAAAAAATGTTTTTATTTGGTAAAAACAAAACTCTTGCTACGCTTATGTGCGCTCTTGTTGTAAGAATCGCGTGGGGCAAATCGACGCTTCAGGCTGCGGAAGACATTTCGGAAGATTATGATGCTTGGAACGATGCCAAAAGTCGATATATGACCCAAACTCCATAGTGGGGAAATGGCATCCAACCCTCACAGAACGAATGGAATCCTCGACACGCCCCAAAAACGTAAAACTTTAATGAACTGACAGGATATAATCTACTGGTCTGATTTTTTATTCCGTCTTAAACAGCATATTGTCCATGGCACGAACTCTTTGGAGGGGATGTATTGAGATCAAAACTAAAAGGCCGTATTAACAGCTGAAATCTTCAACTTTGTTCAACAGAATATATGCTTTACCGCATTTTACATGAACTTTTTTTTGTATCGAATATGTAAAGGATTCATACCAAGATTCAATTGAATAGATTGTCGTAAAGTCTGAGACACATTTCGATTCCGTTGTTTGGTGTCAATCAAGAACGGATAAATGTCCGGAACACCGGCGGCTGGGTGAAGAGGATGATTAAGCCACGTAAATATTGTCCTCTGTAGTTTGTTATAATTACCAAAGCGCTAATCTTAAATGATGGACCAGCTTTTTTTTTTCTGAACAAGACGAATAAATGTAGCGTATTCACATTTTCTAATATCCTTAGTAACGTAAAAGCACTTTGGTGCGGAACAATTACTTACTCGTCATTTCTTATTTTAATGCGTTTCGGAATTATTCAGTGTATTTGCCTTGTAATATTTTTCTTTCTTCGAGAGAAAAGGGACATTTTTTAATATGGCCTTAATCTTATTCAGGTATCGTGACATCAAATTTCTAAATTGTACTGATTTGGTAAAGGCATAGCCACCTTTCAGAACGAAATGGGTCGTCGACACGCCCCAAACACTTTTAATGAACTGAGAGGAATAAAATCCTACTATACACTGAAATGCCCAACTTTGTTCAGCAGAAATACATGGCTTAAAACCCATTTTACATAATAACTTTTTGTATCAATATGTAAGGCTTTCAAACCAGATTCAAGTGAATAGATTGTCTTACAGTCTAGACACGCTATCGATTCCTTTGTTTGGAGAAATCAAAGAAGGGATCAGAGGTCATGAACATCGAGCTGGTGAACCGCTTAATCTGAGGAGGATGGCCAGTAAATATTGTAGTTTTTGTTATGAGTGACCACTCCTATATTGGACAACGACGTCAAACATTATTGTGGGGAGCTTAAAACGTATCATATTTTCTAATATTCCTTAGTCACAAAAATACTGACGGAAAATACATGCAAACACGTTTTGAATATAGAGAAATCACACTGGAAAACTACAAACATAATGGATATTGAAATACCACGTGGTTGTAAAGATGGTAGAGGATTCCTATATTGCGATTCCTCCTCTTCCAGCAATAATGACACGACTGAAAATTTTGGCGAGTAATAATTCCTTATTCGTATCATTTTCTGTTCTTGTTGAATACTTCAGTTTGTTTAAGTTGATATTTGAAATATATTCAGTACATGTTGCTATGCATTATTTTCTTCGGTGACCCTACCGAAGTCCGAATTTACGTAAGTCCGAAAAGATTATCCCATAGATTATCATTACCGATTTGTAAGGTGCGTTGTAACCGTCGTGTAAATTTATAGTGATTTTAATATTGTAGACAAATGAGATACGTATTGTTGATACACTAATAAATTGGCAAATTCAATAAAATTTATTTTCAGTAAAGAGAAAGAAATGACAAAAAACAAAAAACACAATTTGGAAAGTGTATCATTTAATAGGCCATGAGAAAGTCAAATATTACTTTTGAAAGGTCAAAACAAAAAAAAAACCAACATTGGTTTGGGTGAAAAGTTTGTATGTTGACAAATTTTTTAACCATCTGGCAATAATGTTTTTAAAATTTGAAAAAGGCCTGTTCAAAAATGTAACATTATACATACGTATCACTCAGCAATTGCCAGTTCAAATCGATAGTATGTCCTTCCGTCTTTGTTGCCAACAATTGGTTAAGTATCATAGTACACCTCGGACTTTAAACAATTCGGACTTCGGTAGGAATGCGTTTTCACCTTTCGTGAAAAGGGGCCTTTTTTTAATTATGGCCCTTAATCTGATCCTACATCGTCACATTAGAATTTCCATTGAATTAGTGGGTAAGCATACACCCTCTCAAACGAATGGAATCCTCGACAACGCCCAAACCTTTAAGGAACTGACAGAATAAACATCCGACTATAGGTCATAACCATTAAATCGGCGCAATTTGGAATGCAATTGAAAAATTAAATCAAATACAAAACAGAATAAAAGTCAATAAAATAACAAAACAACATAAAAAAAATAAAAGTTTCTTTTTGAAAATATCACATGTAATCGTGTGAACTGTTCACTTTCACAAAATGTCAACTTTAGTCCTTGTATGTTCATTAATACTTCGTTAATCATGTGATTTAACAATAAAATGAAAGATTTTCAAATCAACAGGTTACACTGTAATACCTCAAGTGTGTTTTATTAAATCCGGACTTATGTAAGTTTTTGATTTCGAGGGTAGTAACACTATCCATGTGAACTGCAAATTATTTGGGCACTTTAACTCCTAGTTGATCATTTGATCAATTAATACAGAATGACTCTTTTTTTGTTTCTTATTGTATGATATTTTAACCCTAACTTGGTATGTTGCTTTCAAATTAGGATTGTTGCTTGCCTCCACATTGCTATTCATACAATTAAATTGAATGATCAATTTACTATGAACGTACATGAAGGACAATTTATGTAAAGTATGTTATCATAACGTAATTTACACAATCAATGCTACTGCTCAACATGGTGAATATCGAGGAAATTAAATCAATTAAATGTTTCTTTCTAATACAATGATCATTCATGAATTGGTAAAGATTTCCTCAAATGGGTTTTAAGGTATCATCTACGAAATGAATAATGTTCTGACGGTCTTTGAATTAATTCTAAAATAAAAATACCGTTAAAATAATTATTTTTTCTCAATGGCAATTACAAATGTAATGAATTATATTCCCTAATTAAAATACCCCCAAATCATATGTGGCGAAATAATATCTGTCATGATATGCAAACCCCGATTATGTGCATTTCATGTGGGTTTGTGTTGTAACATTCTTTGGACCAAGGGTAACTTAAGTTCATTGCTTTTATCAAACTAACGCTTATAGGTCCAAGAATTACTTTTACTTACAAAAAACCCCCCCCCTATACAAATACCTACAAATGAAGCCGTTCTTTCTTGAATCAATTGGGCATGTATTTTGCTTTGACAAAAATAATACATTATTTTCCCCAAAATGTCAACATTTTCTTGATTATCATGTATATTAATTACTTAGCAGGATCGTAACCGACAAGCTTTTCAATGGAAACGAATAGACTAATAAAACATCTGTTTGCTGAATCGTCTCCATTTATCAAAACGCATAAATTGCGAACGCTTTCATATCATTCACCTGCGACTAAAAAGTTTGCTTGACCATTGAACAATTGAAATACCAGTAACGTATGTTTCATGTAAGATCAACACCACT
>JAMKCH010041457.1:0-25216 GCA_023653785.1 Ophioderma brevispina
CTAATTAATTGCAAAAAAATCAGCGTAATTACGATTTTTTTGAAACGGTACATTGGGATACTCAAAATTCCAGCGCTGCATGAAAGCTGATCATGGGTCACATCTTTTTTTGCAATTTGAAAGTATGTGATGTATTAGATGATTGTGACCTATGATGTCCTTGTTGACATTCAGGACGCCCTATGTTGTTTCCTGGCAGGCAAAATATTTACAGTAGATTCCTGGACAGACCAATAAAAATTGGTATAAATTACTTGCAGACCTTTTCTGACTAAATGGTCACAAAAATGCAGCTGGTAGCATTACCTTATTATGCTTGATAAGAAAGTTGGTATTATTTAAGTCGAAACAAAAGTTACAGCAAAAAAAACAGAAATTTCCCCATGAAAAGTATAGGGTTTTGCCTGCCGTTGTCTCTTACACATACGGGGGCGGACATAACATAAACAAATGTCACATCATCTATATGCAGGATAGGTAGCAAATGAGCTAATAACATATGCCGTAATTGCTGTATCTCTGAAACGGTACATCGGATAGGCAAATTCCTTCGCTACAGGAGAATACTATGTTGGGGAGGGTGTGGCGGTGTTGGGTGAGGGTTGTGAGGTGTTGGGGACGGGGGGGGGGGTGTGGGTGGGGAGGGGTGGGGGTTTGGGGAGGGGGCGGGAGGTGGTGGAGGGGGGGGGGGGGTGTGGGGGACGGGGGTTGGGTGTGGGAGAGGAGTGGGGCGGTGGGGGGGGAGGGGGTGGGAGGGTTGAGAGGGGGTGAAGGGAGGGGGTGGGTATGGAGGCGGGGGGGGGATGGGGGGGGGTTAGGGAGGACAGGGGTGGGGAGGGGCTGGGGGGGAGGTGGCATGGTGTTGGGGAGGGGGGGGAGGGTTGAGGGTGGGGTGGGGGAGGGGGAGGGAGTGGTGAGGAGGGAATGAGGGGTGGGGGAGGGGAGGGGGGGGGCGGGGGGGTGTGGGAAAGGGGAGCAGTGTGAGGGGTTATAGGGGATTGGGGGTTGGTTGGGGGGGGAGATAGCGGTGTAAGGAGGGGTGGAGGGTTTGCAAGGGGGTGGTTGGGGGAGAAGTGGGGTGTTGGGGGGGAAGTGGGAGGTTGTGGGGTGGGCGTGGGTTTGGGGGTGTGTTGGGGAGGGTGGAGTGTTTCGGGTTTAAGGGGTATTGGGGAGGGGGTTAGGTAGGGTGTGAATGTTGATTAGGGTGTTGAAGTTGCAGTTATCACATGTTTAGTGATCGAAACATCGGTGGGGACCATATTTTACACATCGCCGTAAAATACGAGGTTCGCCTGTTGATCTGAAATTGTCATGTGGCACAGTAATATCATACACTACGGCCATTTAGTGTTTTGTTGTGGCTAGCCCACTCCAAAAAACTTACGTGAAAATGGGTTTTAATTATATTAGGGCAAAATTTTAGGATGAAATGTGACCTAGGTAAATTTTGGCAAGTTTTTCTCCAATAAATGAACGACCTGTAGCTTGCGAGCATGCATACTTGGTGAGGTTGAATCATTGTTTATGGGGGAGTTAAATGAGTGGAGAAAAAGCCTGTTGAAAATAGTTGGAGCATTAGAGGTGTTTGTGGAAAGGACCATTCCTTTCAGATATGATAAGAGATTTGAAAGCATGTATTAGACAAGTAATTGCCCCCTCCCCCCGAAAACCTACATTATCTTCAAAGATTCATTCATGGAAATTCTAAAATTATCCCACCAAAATTAATCCTGTCTGAAAGGACCATATGATGATAACAAACAGGGAAACTATATCGGGCAGAAGGACTATGCCCGTATTACTCTTATTCATTTTTGTTTATTGCTTCAGGTATGCGAAATCAAAGAATGTCCTATTTCCTGAGACACAGCTTCAAAGGAGCACACATTTGTATATGTAACGTGATAAATTTTAAACTGACCACGATTAAGGGATTGAAAGTGTTAATGAACACCCAGATAAGCGAGAGACCATGAGTAGCATCGCCAATTAGCGGATATAAAACCGTTTGTTTGTGCAGTTTGTGGATATATTTCCAATTCTTTGGATAGGCAGCGGCAACACCGTCTATTGCACACACAGAAGTATTCATATTTGCGATCAAGTGAGCAAGCTATAATGTATGCAATACACTGAAGACAACACCTGTCGTTTGGAAAGTACTCTACAGAATGCTACGCAAAGGAATTAATTCTAACCAAATGGTTATGATTGCGACACAACAAAAATCTTACCCAGAGTGTAAAGCCGCTTTTGCTTCATCCAAAAGAGACACCGTATCACGGTGATCATTGTGGAAAAATCTTTACACAAAAGGGAACGATCTTAATAGGGACACTCCGAACCCACACCAAATGAAAAAGGCCCTACCAGTGCGAGTATTGTCAGAGGTGTTTTACGCAAAAAGGTAATCTACGAAACACATCCGTACTCACACAAAGGAAAAACCAGTACAAGTGTTGAGAATTGCCAGAATGCTTTGCACAAAAGGTAAACTACAAAAGCCACATTTGGATTCACACGAAGGAAAAATCCAATAGAACTCATACAATGAAAGGCCTTTAAGTGTGAGTATTGTCAGAAAAGGTTTGCACAGAAGACACCGAAAAGTTCACATCCATATTCACACAAATGATAAAAACCTTAACAGTTTTAATTAGTTGTCAGAAGTGTTTTACACAAAAGGGCGATCGCATTAAACACATTCGGGGACTCACACAAAGGAAAAAAACCCATTCCTTTGAGTGTGAGTATTGTAAGAATCTTTTCCAAAAGAACGGACCTTAAATAGGACATATCGGAACCACACAACGGAAAAACCCTACCACTGTGAGTATGTCAGAAAAAGTTTGCAAGTAGTAGTCAACGTACCGCTCATATTCGGACCCATTACGAAGGAAAAACCTTTTAAATGTGAGGAATGTCAGAAGAGTTTTTAACAAAAGCGTAATCTTTCTAAACATATTCGAACTCACACAGGGGAAACCTATTAGTGTGAGTATTGGAAGAAATGCTTATACAAAATCAGTATCAGTATCATTTTTTCACCAAAGTAATAAATACAGAGAATAATAACACAAGAGAAATGGTAGGATGGCCATATGAGCAAAGCTCGATAGGTGACACCCGCTTAATACATGAATTATTTTAAAGTGCAGAAACGACACAAAACGTTCAGACTATCAGGGACTTTTATTTATGCAACACGAGACAGGACAAAGAAAGTGGACAGGATCATCTTAATACAAGCAAAGACATGAAGACTGGATTAATTATTTGTAAGAGCTTAAATGACCTTGATATACACATTGGGTTAAAACAGCAAAAAATTCCTACACTGGGGTGTTGTCCAAAAAGTCTGCAAGCAGTTATTAACGTACAAAAAACACATGTATATAGTCAGACAATGAAAATCCGCTATCAATGCAAATCTCATAGGACGGGTCATAATAATGGACCCAAGCAACAGAAATGACGAAGGGGAAACCTATTAGTATGAAAACATACCCAATGTGCGCATTAAAAAATGCTTAGAAAGAACGTAAGGGAAAACCTTTCAGTGTGAAAGCGTCAGAAATGTTCCAAACAATGGTCATCTTCATTGAGAAATTTGGACTCGGGAGGAAAACTCCTATTGCGTAGTCTTATCTGAAAAAGCGCTGCAAAAGAGTATAGAGATTCGTACAGTCTGTTACCCATACTACCCTATCAGTGCGAGTGCTAGGTTGTTTGTATTTCTGAAATAATTCAACTCTAGTGCTATTTTTTTTTCTCCGTTACTCTTCCTGTCACTTCATTAAAAAGTTTTGACGATTCTATTCATACGGGGAGGTGCACGTGATCAGGAAAATCAAGCCACTTTGGTGGGTTGGATTAAGGCAAATTTTTGCATGGCTCACCTGAAATTGATTGACCATTCATAAGCCACCTTTAAATCCGTTTTTGATCCCCGCGCGGCTGAACTAGTAAGCTATTCATCAGTGTTGCATGATATGATATGCGTATAAATAGAGGGATCCACTTTTCTGATTAGCGGCCATCTTGCAGGGAATAGTAAAGTCCATTCCAAATTTCTGGACACTTTCAAAATCTAAAGAACGATTGCATGTTGGATAGGTATGCAAAAGTAGGGTCACACTTTGAATAGCCCAAGTACTTTGGGGTCGGGTATTAAATTGATATAATGCAGGAGTGAAGGTGCAGACTCTATAAGAGAACGTGACTTATTGATCGCTGCAGCCTTCCAAGTGATGTAGGTTCATACAAATTAGGCGACGGGATCAAAGAGAGAAAGATACTGGAATTTGATTACGCATATCAGCGAAATAACTGATTTCTGCACAGATATTACACGTTCCCGGCTTTGGGGTCGCTTCTGGACCGGATTCGCTTCGGTGGTTCCATTGTTTTAGGCCAGTCAACTTGAACCATTTTTCAAAACTAGCGAGACAGAGCAATCGACCGCAGACAGGACGGCCCTAGATTTTCTAGCAAGAGGTTCTCGCCTCGAGGGGCCGTTTATCAATGAAACCGCAAACCGATATCAGCTCATGTGCCCAACACATGTTTGTCGGACAGGAGGTCAGTAATTGCCAATCTTTTCGCTAAAGTCCCTGGTGTGCGAGGGCCTGGAATTGGTGCATAGCACGGGTCGGGGAAAGGTTATATTATACTTTCTTCATCTCTGGGCTATGTCACGTCCAAAAAGTTGAACATTTGTTTAAAATGAATAAAATGTCATCACAATTCTGTACCACAAATATCAGTAACCAGTAGATGTACTCGAGCAAGTAATAGCACTATTGATATCCAGTAAATCCGCCTCGGTATGCAGAGGATATAAAGCGCTCAAAATCACCTTTTTATCTGGAAGTTCAGAGCCATTGTATTACCCATGCAGTTGAAGATTTCAGAGTGGCTATCTATCACCCCGAATAAGATAGAGTATTTTTTTCATGACGCAAAGGGGTCCAAGATACTTGTCCACTTTCACGAATAAACCTTGGGGGGGGGGCTCCTACTATGCGTTCAATTAACCTTGGACCGTATATTTCAACATTATTTTCCGAACGAAACAAAAGAGTGAACAAAAATCAGAAGAAGTGGTGTGGCAGATTTGACCTAACATCTTTGTGCAGAAACAAAACTGAACTTAAGTAACTTGCCGCGGTAACCCCATTTATTTCTATTCAATGTACCGCGGTGCTAGCATAGGACGCTAGACCCCCTTTTGTATTCTTATAAAAAACATGGTGGTCAATTTTAAAGGAAATAATTAAGGTTGCAGCAATAAGTTATGAATCTTGGTTCTGCACAACAATGTTAGGTCACAGCTTACCAAGGAACATCTACCATTGAGTTTGTTCACATTGGTTCTTTTTCAAGAAATGATGAAATATATAGTTCAAAAATTAGTGAACTCACAGTAGAACCTCAAAGTTTATTTTAATCGCGGCGAACGAGGCCAGATCAATTTAAAAATGGGCGGTGATAAATCATGAATGGAAAGCTTTTCAACGACATGGACAGGAACAATGGCTCTGCAGTGCTCTTGCCCGCTACATACCGGTTGTGGAATTATTTAAAGCGACATGAGGAGATTTCCAGAAAGAAAACGCCCCAATTTTCTCGAACCTAGGTTTTTTACATATTTTGAAATGCTTACCAATGTATTAGATCACACATGAAGTGAATAAGCCGATACGCCGTCTTTATGTAATAAGATGATGATTTATGTTATGTTTATGTCGTGTTTTATTATGTTTACTTAGGCGAATTATGTAATCAAAAATTACAATATTCCTTGATTCCCAAGCCAAAAATTGAAGTGAGTGAATAAAACCATCCATAATATACAGGCAAACACCTAAGTCCACTTAATTTAGCAATTCTTGCACCTTCTATTACATTTAGTCAGGACAACCACGATGATCATGATCAATAAAGGAACAATAAGGTATCTTACTCCACTATATCTTCGATTTTTACCTCGGTATCAACATCCCCCAAGTGAAAGCTTACCCTCGACAATATGCATGAACTGAAACCCAGGAGAGTGACACGGAATAAAAATAGTGAGGGGACTTGTAGAGCACAAAACTCACGTGAGAGTGGAAATCTGGATAAAATTGTGAATTTTGGTACACAAGTACTTGATGCATTGAGAATCAAAGAAATTGATGAAGCAAATGTCACAAGCCCTTTCTGGCCCCACTGGATTTTAAGTTGAAAAAGCACACCATGATATTGGTTACAAGGATCCCCCAAAAGGTATAGTTTATGGAATCACACACTAATAAACTGGTGTGTAGCAGGACGACGTCCAGTGCGAGACAGTTTGGCGCACCAAATCTGGCCCTTTGGCCTAAATGAAGAGTCACAAAATGTTGTGATTAAGTTGTGTTTTAAATGAATTGAAATTAATGTGTGGACTAGTAACACACCATTTGGGTGGTAAAGATTTGTCTCTGCCCATTTTTGTATTTTTATACTTTTGAGGGTTGGTGATGATGAAACTGCAATTTTAATTTTATTGAAACAATTCTAATTTCTCCAAACAGCAAAATTTTAGTACTTTGGGAAAGATTTCTGTCAGCAACTCGCTGGACTTTCTTCAGCCCAAACTAACACGTGGGGCGCTGTTGGAGTGTTACTGAGGACTTCAGCACCGCCAGGCGTGCAAGGGCGTCCAGTAACGAGTTGTACGCTGCTGTGCGGTAGGTAGTACCGGCCGCCGTCCATGTTATGCTGATCCTGCTTCGTCTGATTGTGGCTGCCTCCCGAACACCGTCTACCTATCTAGAAGGATCCGAGTCGAGGATATTGACCGCCTCTGTACGGATTGAATGTCCCGTGGTTTGCAGCGTGTTCTGCCCACAGGGGTGGCTCTCTCCGGTGTTCTGAGGGCTCTAACCCCCAGCGGGCGTTTGGCCTCGCAGACTGTAAGAGGCAGTGCAATTCGTGCACTGCATGTGGTAGGACGTAAAACACTTCTCCTTTTTTTTATGGGTCACTTTGGTGTGAAACTTAAGAACCGCGCAGGGTGTTCCAGACGCCCCTCTCACATAAGGGAGAGTTATTGAATCCCTTAGAGGCAGCAGTTTGATTTTGCCGGTTGGGAGGATCACGAGAATTAGCAATGGCAAAGTGCGAACGCTTGTACCCACACACACCCAACGCTTTGTGGATCTTTTCCAGTTCTAGAACCTTGTCTTCTTCGTGACAAGCGTTTTCTGCTCTGTGGACCAGGGTTCTTATAACCCCAACTTATGTTGATGAAGCGTGGGTGGTGGGAGTCCATGAGTATGCTTCTGGTCGGTGTGTGGGTGTGGTGGATTGCGATAGATCGTAATTTTTGTTGAACCTTCTTCCCACTACGGATCAGGGTTTGTCGAGCATGGCAATTTGGTTGTTCCTTCCATGTCCATGGTGAATTTAATGGTGGGTGAGATTTTATTGATGTGGCTGGGGAATTTGTCAATGTTACTGTGGTGTTGTATAACGACATTTTGAAAGCATCATTGGACGTATTCGGGCCAGAAAAGATGGTGAAAAGATGGTGCGTGAGGCCGCAGTAGCCAAGGCGCGTATCTCAAACCATCCTATAAAGATGTTTTGGGCGAGAGGGGAGACTGGCGAGCCAATTGCTAAACCTTTTGTTGTTATATTTGTCCAAGGCCCATCAGTAGGTGGATTGAACCACAGAAAAGTTAGGGAAGTTCCATGATATAATCACTAATAGAGTGGTCGTATGAAGGGTGGCGTTTAAGTCCTCTTCCAGTCTTTCTCTGATTATACGTAGCGGCATCTCTACAAGAGGAGTGAAAAACCAGTCACATCGTAAAACACAATGACTTCCCCCTCTGGAGGGTTTAGGTTTTTCATTCTTATCATACAAAGTCCGCAGAGTTCTTGATATGAGGAGTGATCTACCCATGAAGGCGATATTTGATTCAGCAACAAACTTGAAGTAGAAAAACGATTGGGCCGTAGAGGGCAGGGCTGGCTATGTATCTAGGGTAAATATTTGACATTTGCTAATCCGTATAAGCCTCGTTAATATACAAAAAAAAATTAAGATGGTAAGCCAACATGCTGCCTTTTAAATTCTTTAAAACTTATACATTACCATATATTTGTATTTATTTAGTTATAAATCCAGAGATTAGACTTAAAGTTAAATCAAAGTATGCGAAAATATGTCTTTGAACATTACAAATAATATCTGGTATTTTGATTTTGACAAAACAATGCTTAAAAATTCAGAGATGACGGCCAATACATTTGACAATTTGTAGGTGTTGGACGATCTTAAAAGGCAGCCCTTATGGTTTTATATTGATTATAAGCAAGTTTAACCCACCAGAAATTCCAGAAAGAAAGTCAGGATATAGGTTTTTCTTTAATGGGTATGAACCAGAAATGTCTATCAGAAACACTTGATGAGTTTTGGGTCCATTCCACGATTTGGGCCATACTGGATTTTGGGGCGGCCATATTGGAGTGATGGTTAATGTTAAGATCAAATCACAGAAGTGCCGTTCAGTACATTCCTCGTGCTGAAAACAAGGACAGGCCCCAGATAATGAATTTGAGAGTGGTGGCAGCCAATTGGATTTCTAGAAAATGCCAGTGCACCAATTGTGACACCCTCTAGAATTATGGCTAAGGTCTAATAAACGTTAAACAGAAAAAGTCTTACTCCATTTCCACCCTGCGCCCCTAGCCTTCTGACTATGTATGATCCCGTGGAAAACAACTCCTAATTAAGGCCAAAGCATGTGTTCGCAAAAGTCGATTATTGAAATGGAAAATAGAGCGCAAGCCTGCATCAGTCTTAGAGACAGCCAAATGGAGGGAAGAAGAGCAACGACAGTAATAAAAGAAGAATGAGGTATAAGATCTGGGAATTGCTAATATTGAAACTAACTTTTCAATATCAGAACTGACCTTTGTCGCATGAAATGTCTCAACATGCCAGAAAAACTAGGAGCTTTTAGGAGTCGCCCCGGATTTGCCGATACTACATTCCCCTCTTCATTTTACACCACCCCTGGCGTCCGAACATTTTCCATTTGGAGATATTGTGAAAAGTCCCCTATAAGCATAAGTATTAAGAGAGGTTTAGAAGTAGCCACCCCGGTTTTGCCAAAAGTTTCTTTGGTTGTACACAACAATTGAGTGGTATAAGAAGCTTCCTATATAACTATATGATACCAGACACACACACAACCCTATACAACGCCAAATGAAACACTGAATGAGTGTGATTAGTTTATGGTATGTAAACAAACTACTGAATCAAATTCTTTTGCAGGTGTAGTATTTCATACAGAAGAATTTTGAAGGGGACTACAGCATCTATATACAAAACAGGTATGGAAACATTGAGTGTTTAGGATTAGTAATTTGTAAATTCACACAAAAGATGTGGGCATAGTAGTCTTCATGTAGCGAAGGAATTTGCCTATCCGATGTACTGTTTTAGCCGAATATACAGTAATGATGCACATTAAAATTAAGCTCCATTTGCAAACCTAAGCGCATATATCACGCACTTTCAAAGAGCAAAGGAAGTGCGTACCCTGATAGGCTTTCATGCGTGAAAGGGTAATTGGAGAATTATAAAGATGAGATACCTGTTTGTGGCATCTTAGATGGTGTCTATAAGAAATGGGGCATCCAAAATTTTGAGGGTGGATGTCAGCGCGCCACCACGCGACAAAATATTGGATGTCCAGCCATTATGACACCCCATCTAAGATGGCAAAAACAACAAAAAAAAAAATCTCATCTTTTATTCTCATTCTTATTAGAAAATGTGTATCTTTTGCTTTTTATCGGACTTAATTTGTGCATCCAAAAAATATTCTAACATCATTGTTTATTCTTTAAATAATTGCACCCCTCTTGAAAAACAAATGTTCAATCCAAGGA
This sequence comes from Ophioderma brevispina, assembly GCA_023653785.1. NCBI lineage: Eukaryota > Metazoa > Echinodermata > Ophiuroidea > Amphilepidida > Ophiodermatidae > Ophioderma > Ophioderma brevispina. The sequence continues at coordinate 9,937 of JAMKCH010041457.1, forward strand.
GCCAAAGTCATACCGCGGTGATCGTAACGCTGCGTTAAATTGCATTGCGTTCCAACGCGAAGACAACGGACGTAGTATAAACGCGCCGTTGGCGGGTGGTTCATACATTCGACTTACACACGCAATTGCTGCAACGCATCTTAAACTCACATATCCATCTTTACAAAGTAATGGTTGGGGCGGAGCTTTGACCTAATCCAATCAAATTATTGTGAAAAGTGACTAAAATAAGAACACTGAATAAGAATTTGTTGGGGGGGGGGTGTGGGGCTCGGTTTGCGTTACGATGTACTGTGCTTTCAAACTAGATAGTGATTTTCATTCTCACACAGGCAGATAAGACATGCACTCTTATATTCCTAACGCCCCTTAACTGCATTTAAATGAACTTTGAAACAAAAATCAAGTGACGGACCCCTGGTCCTGGGGTTAGGGGATAATGCCCCTAGATACCAAAGATAATAAACGCGACCTCCCTTTTGCGGTGATCGTCAATTTTCCTTAGGGAACGTTAGGGATATATCAATACCACGGTGTGATATTTTTATTCGTGTCAGTTCAGTAAATTGTCGAGAGATGGTTTCAATGGGGGGGGATGTGTTGATGACCAAACTTTAAAAAGCCTAAGATATAGTGGAGTAATTCGTTTTGAAGCGGAAAGGTTCCTTGATTGCGATAAAAGTCTGCAAAAAGTTGGTATAACTTGATTTAAAATTAACTTAAATGTCATGATCCGCCCCTTTGAGATAATCAGTACGTAAATGCAATGTTTGAGATTATCACGGTTGTCCTGTCTATGTGGAGAAGGTTGCAAGAATTTGCTAAATATTTTAAATGACTTATGTACGAAAAATCTGGTGGTTTTGGCCACTAAATCCCCCCATTGATTCAATCTAACCGTGAATCACTCTTGAAGAGGTTGTGGCGATCAATAAGACACGCGGCTCTTTCAGTTATAAGCATGCAGTTATACATTGTTTAACCATGCCAAGCGACACATGCTTTTCGTATGGTCATCAATAGGTGCACCTGGTCAAATCAATGAATGGATTTACTCTAACTGAATGGCAGTCGATTTCTTTCACGTGAAGCCATGCCTAAGGCCCTCAATCCACGCCCACAAAATGTGGCCATTGAATTTCCTGAATAAACGTGGAATACTCTCATAAAACAATAGGAATCGTCGAGAAACTTTTATGAACTGACACGAACTAAAAAAATCACACCATAAAACGCAACGGAAGTTTTATTTGGTCATACAACCTTGTAGAAAATAAAGCGCAAAGCGGATTATAAGTTCCTTGCCATCCCCGGCCAAGCCATGGTTTAGTCCTTTATCATTAACTGACCATTTTTGTAAAGAACTTAATCCATCAGTTTCCAGTAAGCCCAATCTGTGCCGCAACCTGGTACCATGACGGCAATAGGTTTTGTCATGGCAAACACAAAGCCATTAGTCTCCACATCAGTCATTGTTTAATCCGTCACGTCAATATCCCACCGCCATGGAATACACGCATAGAAAGTCTCATTGAGTTGAAATCTTTTACTATAGGGGCTTTTGTTTGCTCTCTAATCCCATAATAAGTTACCTATCAAAACAGCCAAGTTGGGTGTGTATTTTAAACATCGATGAAGGGATTCTTGACGGATTAAAAATTCGAGGAATGAAAACTACTTAAAATGGCCCACAGTCGTTTGTAAGACTATAAACCTGTTGGTAGGTACGGCGTGCTTGGCATAAGGAGTCCGTTTATATCAACGTAGTCAGCAACCATTCTCCCATCGTCATGCAGGCGGGTTATTCCTACCATTTTGTGATGGCCAATAATCAGCAAAAAGCCTGGTTTTAACATTAACCCAAATCGAAAATAAGTCTGCAGAAGGTCGATTTACGCCTTGGGACTTCTCAAAACGGATACCAAACTTGTTGATATTCTCGATGCTACCTGTGCTAATTGCGGATGTCGATTGTGTATTTACATCACTAACAAGGTGTTTCACTAAATATTCATGCAGTTTTTCACCCACTAGATGTTCAAAGTTTGGTGTACTTTGGAGGGAAAAAAACTCTTAAATTAGTCCTTGGAGCTTTAGGCACTTCTATCCTCGTATCAGGGCCGTTTTGTTTAAGTGAAGTTAGGTAAACGACCATATCTTTATGATACTTCAAATGGCTGTCTAAGATTTCAATTTTATTCTTAGGCCAGTTATAACCACAACTAGAACTTCTTCCAGGAGTAGCAGATATGTCAGAGGAAACATGCTTTTCCTTCGTGTGAGTTCTGATGTGCCCTAAAAGTTGAGTACATTGGGCAAAGTACCTCTGACAATATCCACACTGATACAATTGTTCTTTTGTGTGAGTGCAATTATGTCTTGTAAGGTTGTCAAAAAAAAAAAAAAAAAAAAGTCTTTTGTATGAAGCTGTATGTTAGTTTTACGAACACCTGTTTGTGCAAAGCATTTCTGACGATTCTCTTTTATTGCGTTTGAATGAGTTTGAATGCGTTCTGAAGGCAAGTCATTATTCCCTGAAGGGCGTTTGTTACCAACATGGCACTGATCAGTTTTTTGCTTGGAAACCCTAACAGTTCTTGAACAGTAACGGCCTCTTCTGAGATACCTTCTACGGCCACTCGATGTACCCTTCACTGCTCTGCAACTGACATATTTCTGTTCATGTCTTTTAATATGATGAATTAGCCTATCAAGTGAAGACACGTGTAATTTACAATACTTGCATCTAAATGGTTGATATGGTCTCATCTTGAAGACGATTAGCAGACTTGCAGACCAATTCCAAGAAGGCTCTTAAAGTATCCAATCAGAGCAGGTGCACTTCCTGAGGTCACAGATTGTCTGAAGCTCTTGAATATACCTGACACAAGACATATAATAGAGATGGAAAAAAAATAATTCATACACAATTGTATTTAACCTGTGAAGAACAGTTTGGCTGCCAGACCCCCATTTGTGGACTTGTTACATATACTAGTAATTATTCTAACAGAGGGTGTTCTTCGGCCTTTAGTTTCAGTAAGCCAATTCTGTGCAGCAACCTTGTACCATGACTGCAATATGTTTTGTAATGGCAACCACAGCCCCAGTCCGGTCCACAGTCAGCACTGATTTAACCTTCATCACGTCAATTATCCACCCGCCCATGGAAACAACGCAAGAAGTCTCAATTGAGTTAAGAAATCTACTATCGCCTTTGTTTGCTTCTCTAACCATAGTTCCTAGTCCAAAAAGCCAAGTTTGTGGGTGGTATTTAACATCGCCTAAATGGATTCTTGACGGCTTTTAAAAATTCCGAGAATGAAATACTTAAATGACCAAGTCGTTTTGGAAGAACATAACCTGTTGGCTATGTTACGGAGTGGCTTGGCATAGAGTCCGTTATCTCAACGTAGTCCTCAGCATCAATTCTCTTCTCCTCCACGTCATTCCAGCGGGCGTTCTTCCTATCAATTTGTGATTGCAATACTCAGCAAAAGCCGTTGTTTAACATATCAACACCCCGCACTCGAAAATAAGTCTGGCAGAGAGGTCGAGTTAACGCTTTGGACTTCCAACGGATCCCAACCTTGTTGATATTCTCGATGCTACCTGTGCTAATTGCGGATGTCGATTGGTGTATTACTATCACTTAAAAGGTGTTTCACTAAATATTCATAGCAGTTTTTCACCCACTAGATGTTCAAGTTGTGGTGTACTTTGGAGGGAAAAAACTCTTAAATTAGTCCTTGGAGCTTTAGGCACTTCTTTCCTTAATCAGGGCCGTTTTGTTTAAGTGAAGTTAGGTAACGACCATATCTTTATGATACTTCAAATGGCTGTCCTAAGATGTTCAATTTTAGTCTTAGGCCAGTTATAACCACAACTAGAAACTTTCTCCAGAGTAGCAGATTTTTAATGTCGAGGAAAAAAACATGCTTTTCCTTCCTTCCGTGTGAGTTCTGATGTGCCCTAAAAGTTGAGTACATTGGGCAAAGTACCCGCCTCTGACAATATCCACACTGATACAATTGTTTCTTTGTGTGAGTGCAATTATGTCTTGTCAGGTTGCATTATTGTTGCAAAATATTCCATACAATACCCACACTGATAAGATTTGTCTTTTTGTGTGAAGCTGTATGTTAGTTTTACGAACACCGGTTTGTGCAAAGCATTCTGCTGCACGATTCTCTTTTAATGGCGGTAAATGATTTCATTCGTTTTTGAAGGCAAGTCATTATTCCCTGCGGGCGTTTGTTGCCCCATACATGGCACTGATCAGTTTTTTGCTTGGAAACCCTAACCTCTTGAACAGTAACGGGCTCTTCTGAGATCCTTCTACGGCCCCTCGATGTACCCTTCCCTGCTCTGCGACTGACATATTTCTGTTTATGTCTTTTAATGTGATGCAATTAGCCTTCAAGTGAAACACGTTAATAATTAACAAACTTGCATCTAAATGGGTGATAGGTCTCATCTTGAAGACGATTAGCAGACTTTGCAGACCAATTCCAAGAAGGCTCTTAAAGTATCCAATCAGAGCAGGTGCACTTCCTGAGGTCACAGATTGTCTGAAGCTCTTGAATATACATGACACAAGACATATAATAGAGATGGAAAAAATAATTCATACACATTGCTATTAACTGTGAAGAACAGTTGGATGTCGACCCCCATTGTGGACTGTACATATACTAGTAATGATTATAAAAGTAGGGTGTTTCTCGGCCTTTACGTTGTTTTAGATGACAACGGCTAGAAATCCTACATTTTGATGTTATCATTGCATTTATACGTATTAATGAAACCCTGGCAGCAAATTCTCTTAACTTCAAGAAAATAGTACATACAGAGTGAGTCAATAAAAACCCTACATTCTGGAAAGAGTATTCTTGAAAGGTACACTGTCATGTGAGTGCACAAAGTCGTATCTGCATTTTCATGATTTACAGGAGCGTTTTGTGTTCATTCTTTTTGTGACTTTTCAATGAAAATAATTCTTACGCACGATAAAAATGTATTTTTTGTAAATCGTATAATTCTTTCATGTCCACTAAGTCGACTAATTAGGAAGTAATTGGCTAATTAAAATGGCGTATCTACACACATGATTTCCAGTGTCGTGCAACAAAGTCGTATCTTACCGTACGAATTCTGTTGCACGACACGGGGAAAAGGAAATTCAATTTGAGGTGCAACAAAGTCGTATCTACACTAATTAGGCCTAAGTTAGCCTATATAACTCTGTAATAAATTGAGCTTATACTTGAAATAGATAGTTAATTATGGATATTCATGTACTTTTTGTAATTAATAAGTAATGAGCATAATATTGAATGGAAGAAAGCTCGTTAAACATTTGTTGATATGTTAAGGTTTTGTGCTCGCAAATTAGCATAAAATTAGCATAAATTTGGTAAAAAATGAAATTGCCTCTTTTCACAAAATATTTTGGGAAGATTTTTTCTTATATTCCTTTTTAAAAAACATCTCTTTAACAAGGAAATAAAATGTCGGATATAAATAGTAGTTTTCCCGTGTCGTGCAACAACAAAGTCGTATCTACCAGTTACGACTTTGTTCATGACATGGGAAATTCAATTTTGAGTTGACAACAAATGTGTATTACACCTAAATAGGCTATTTAGCTTAATAACGCTGAATAATATTGAATGGAAAAAGGTCGTAACTACATTTGGTTATATGTTAAGGGTTCTTTGCTGCCGAAATCAGCATTAAATTAGAATAAATTTGGTAAAAAATGAAATTGCTCTTTTCACAAAATATTGGGAGATTTTTTCTTATATTCTTTTTAAAAAACATCGACTTTACAAGAATAAAATGTCGTTTACATAGTTGTTTTCCCGGGTCGGCAACAAAGTCGTATCTACAGTTCGACCTTTGTTGCATGACACGGGAAATTCAATTTGAGTGCAACAAAGGTCGATCTTACACTAAAAAGGCCATTTAGCTTAAAACGGCATAATATGATGAAAATGTCGTAACTTACATTTTTTGATATGTGTTAATGGTTTCTTGTTCCGAAATTAGCATAAATTAGCATAAATGGTAAAAAATGAAATTGGCTTTTCACAAAAATTATTGGGTAGATTTTTTCTTATATCCTTTTTAAAAACATCGCGTACAAGAAATCAAAATATGTCGTATCTACATAGGAGTTTACCGTGCGTGCAACAGTCGTATTTACCAGTTACTACTTTGTTGCATGACATGGGAAATTCAATTTGAGGCGAACAAAGTCGTATCTACACCTAAAGTGGCCTATTTAGCTTAATACTCTGAAAATATTATATGGAGAAGGTCGTAAATAATTTTTTGCTGATATGTTTAAGTTTTTTTTTTTTTTTTTTTTAAATTAGCATAAATTTGGTATAAAAATTGAAATGCTCTTTTCACAAAAGATGGGGGAGATTTTTCTTATATTCCTTTTTAAAAAACATCGCTTTACAAGAAATAAAATGTCGTATCTACATAGTAGTTGTCCCGTGTCGGGCAATAACAAATTCTTATCTACCAGTTACGACTTGGTTGGGCATGACATGGGAAATTCAATTTTGAGTGCACACAAGTCTATCTACAACACTAAAAAGGGGCCTATTTAGCTTATAACTCTGCACTAAATTGCGACTGTCCACCTCAAATTCATATCAAATTAAGCGTAATAAACTACTTTTTCTTATTATATAATAACTCAATTTCCGCCAAAAATGTCAGTTACGACTTGGGGGGGTTTGGGGGGGAGTAGAGGGGGGGGGGAGGTTGGGGGTTGGAGGGGGGGAGAGTGGTGAGGGTGGGGGGTGTTTCACCACATTACGACACGATTATTTTTGCTTCAAAATGTTTCTTTTTTGTTTATATTGAAAACTCTATCATAATATTATTTTAATTTTGTGTCTTTCAGACTTTGGGTCACAGGCAACGTATGTCGATTTTGCGGATACACCCAAATATTCCGTTTGGCCACTTTTTTGCCATACAATGCGGAAGATGAAGAAATGAAAAAAATCTTTAGTTCACATTCTCTGCATCAGTATGTTTCAGCAAATCCAGAAGAAACCCGGGGGAAACATCAAAAGTGTTGTCAAATTAGAGAACCACGGTGTTTTGAAGATTCCTTTTTGTTTCAATGTTTAAAGATGGAACTCCTCCATCGAGCATAATGGGTTATACTTCATTGAACTGCTTTACGAATAGTCTGCATACCTTCAAGAGTAAAAATTGGGACTAATCATGTTTTGGTGATCATCCTCAGGGGGGGGAATCTACCATTCACAGTATTGTTTCCTAGTCACAATTACCAATGCAAAGTTCTATGCAAAAATACTCTAAATATCCGTCAATTGGGGGGGCGCTCTTAAAAATTTGCTGTTTTATTTCGTAAGCGATTCGTTTCATCATCTTGAGAATAACGGGGTTTCCAATGCTCGATTGCCAAAACGCAAGAGAATTTTACCATAGCACATCAATGATGCCAGTAAGCCTGTAATGTCCAAGACAATCAGTCTTTATCGCACACCTTTTATTCTTCTTAGTTTCCTTATGCTTCCTTGTGGTGCTCGGTGTTGGATTATTGTGCTTTTATTCTTGAGTATTTTGTTGTAAAGAACTCTGTAATTTCTGACGTTTGTAATTACAAACCTTCTGACATCTACTATCTTCCAACTTTTGAATTATGTACCGTTTTTATTGTTACTTTTTAGGCCAGAAAAAAAAACAGCTTGTCTCATAAGGAACAAAATTTTGTTCAGGGTTAATTTCATGATGGAATGATAAATACCATAACTTGTTTTGGCAACCAGTCTTTTCAAATCTGAACTCATGCAATGCAGTTGTCCTAAATACCAGTTTTCTGTGTTGTGTCAGGACAGGGAGTTAGGACAAACAACGATGTGCTCGATTTGGGCATTTGGTATTCCAAGCTTAAGAAAAATGATGAATCCGTGGACAAGTCTGTTTTGCTGAATTAATTGTTCAGTGACCATATCTTGAGAACAATTTGTTCAGGCAAGACGCTCAATTAATCCATTGTTGTTTTTATGATAAATAAAATCCACAGATATCAAATGAAAAGTGGAAAATATCACTTTCATTTATGGGTAAGTTTTTTTATTGGCTCAGCCCCTTAACTGGGTGTACCTATCTACCTGTATGGTCGGTTACGTGATTGGTTCATTTTAAAGCAAATCAAATGTTTCTACATGATAATACCATTGCTTGAATGGGTTCAAATGTATACATATGAAATAGAAGCATAAATGTGAGTTTGACTTTTTTTAACTCGAAAACAGTTCTGACAGAGGTACATTTTTAAAATCCAACTAAAATTCCTATTCATGAGTAGGTATTACTTGTAGGACTATTTGCCCCTATAATAAATACACTGTGAGTCAGTCTACAATATATTCCTGTAAAAAATTTATAGCCGCCCAACGTAAAAGGTGTCACAATCACCAAATTTAGCACATATCTTACACATGTGGAGTTTAAACGATCGAGTACCTGTACTCATTACATGTACTAAACAATTTGATCATTTAAATACAAATTTTAAAGTTTTGTACTGATCTAGAAGTACATATAGCATCCAAAATCACTCCATCCTGACACACTCAGCGTGTTTGGAATATAGGATCTGGAACTGGATTGGTTGTAAATCATACCTTTGTTTTGTTTGTTTATTTATTCTTTACCCTTGGTCCAAATTCATAGGAAAACTTAAGTATTCCTCTGTTCTTCCATATGGCCCAGCAACATATAAAAAAAAACATTACAATATTAGAATTTCTTAAATTACATTATTAAGAAATACACAAATATTGCAACTTAAATTACAAATCTTTAAAATACAATTATACAACAAACTTATACAATAATATCATACAAAATCGCCAGGATTTCATTCTTAAAATACAGAAAATTCTAATTTTTATAAAATTAATGAACAAACACTAGGCGAGGGGTGAAAATAATGTTCAGATTATGATAAAAGCATGAAACTTGGCACAAATGATCGAAACAACATTCTATACGTTTTCAGGGGTGGAGCCAAAATTAACTCCCTATAATATAGCAACGGTTGCTAAGCAACACATTTTCCTTAGAAACCGGTACATAGGATGACTATGGACCAATGATATTCAATGACTAGAATGTATTTTAGAGTCTACAACTTCAAATTTCCTATAAACATTATTTTGAAGCACTTGCCAACAACACAAGACCAAATTGCAGTTGCTAGGCAACATATTTTCATTAGCAACCAGTAGAAAATTGCCTGTTGACAATGATTTCTTATGAACTACATCATATACATCATACGTTATTATAAAAACATTCTCGGATCATATTCACTCTGTACAATTATCAGCTACTAAACATCATAGTTCCATGTTTGTGCCATCATCTGAGCATGTCCCTCTTGTTTTGCCTATTTGTTGATGGCAATAACAATGAGTAGTGAATGAATGCCCTAATTTGACTATCTCTTAATCATATATCCTCATATCCATGACTTTTGTTTACTTATGTATAGTTTATTTAGTTGTATGGTTTCTATTTGGTGATGAAAGATGTGATAATGGCCAACTAACCTATCTACCCCTAGCCCTGCATACTTCACCAAATAACCTCCACAGCATGAACTACCCTACCCCTGCTTGCTACCCAGGCGACTGGTCTAAATGTGTCATTTGGCAGTATTTGGCAACCAAAGACCATTTGACACATCCCACTGATAGTAGTAAATCCAAAGTTTTGTCCCCAGTGGCATAGATAGAGGGGGCCAGGGGGCCGTGGCCCCACAATATTTGATTTCGTCGGTTGAGATGAGCCCGTCGGTTCACTTCAGGTGGTGGCGCTTGCAGGCCAGATTGCCGGTAAAGTATAGGTTTAAAGTTTAATAGTTTAACTTCCCGACCAGTAACTTTTACAAAATCGTGCAAGATTAGCCCTCGGAAGACATTTAAAGCATATAAAACCCCAAATTTTCCACAACCAGGGCCCTAACGTGGACCCACCCGTTTTCTGTCGGTTCAGATGCGACACCGCCCCCTCCCCATTATCAAGATCCTAGTTACACTGTTTGTCCCCGTGGACGAGGGTGGTCGTATTTACCTCACACTCGCAGGAATCGTACTTAACCCCTTCCCTCCACTTAACCTGATTCAGCGCATCCTCCATACTCAACCCAAACCTCCTACTCTCCTCCACTTGCTTCTTCCGCGTCTTCTTTAGTGGCCCCCTCCTCCTTGAACTACCCACCCTGAACTTAAGGGCCCTTCTTAAAACATGCTCACCATCCCTCCCCAGCACGTGCCCAGCACACCACACATCGCTCTCGCCATCCTCAAAATCTCAACGTCTCACTTCCGTAGAGCATCACCGACCTCACACAACTCCTATGGGGTGGCTTAAAAACTCAACCGTCGGCTGACTTGCGGTTCATAGCGGTGTAACCGTGTTTAATTGTTTGGAACAATGGAAACCTGTTCGAACCTAAAAGAACCTTGAGGAACAAGTGGTTTAGTTTTGAAGCCACCCCTATGCACCACTCACAACATTTCTACCTGTTCCACCATCCCTCCAGCACTTTTCTCACATCTTATGCATACAAAATCTCTAGCCAAGCTTGGGGTCACCCTCTTCATCTCCCATGAATCTATTTCCCACATCACACTGATTTGTCCTTTACCCTCTTACTGCATATACCACATTGGTCTACCTCACTCACTGACACGTCCCAAAAATCAAATCAAAACCAAATCATCAGCATACAACATCTCGCTCATCAAACCGTCTCTTGCAGTCTCCGTAACCACATCAATTACAATTTCAAATATCAATGGCGACAGTACAAAACCTTCCATCACACCCACCTTCGCCTCAAACTCCTCAGACAACTCAGACCTCATTCTAACTCTTGTCTTCGCTCCTTCATACAAACTCATCACCGCTCTAACCATTGCCTCTGGTATACCTCTATTCCTCATCGCTCACTCCATCACTTTCCCCGGGACTATCAAATGCCTTCTCCAAATCCACAGGTTATAAAAATATAAATGAAAATCCTTCAATGCAATTAACTCAACTGCATGCCAATATAAATAGCTATTGCACGCTTAGACCATTGATGGAATTGAGTCCACATTTAATGAACAAAGTGCAAAATGACATAAACCATGCTACTTAAAGTTGGTAAAAGCATACTAGAGCGGAAGCGCAAATGCACTAAAGAAGCAACAACTTCTAAGTGGATTTTCACAAGAAACAGTATCAGAGAAGCACATACCTCCGTAGACGGCAAAATGAATGTTTTTGGGGTTTTTGTTCCAAACCGGAAACCAAAGAGAAACTCCATAAAGTCTCCATATTTCAAGTAGATTTCCGCATACAGAAATGTACACAAGAACCAGAGGATCATGAGCTTTCTAGTGAAATTAAGTGCCATTGGTGTAAAATATCACACAAACCTGTAACAGAACATGCGGAATGGTCCACTATCGGTGATTTGCAAAATCAGAAAATCGAAAAAATCATAAAAAATCAAATTTTCGCATTTCTGTAACAAGTACAGGTATCCTAAAATGTCCTGCAAATGACAAGACCAGAAGCAACCTAATAAGGACAAAATCGGACATTTTAGTCATTGCTCTCCGAAAGGACACTTACTACAACGCGTAATTGAATGGAGATTCGTATTTTGGAACACTGTCATTTTTTCCTTTTCTTTCAGTTGGAAAAATTAACTTAAAGAGATGTCAATTTTTCAGTTGGAAAAATTAACTTAAAGAGAATTCTACAGACCTATCCTTCACTTTGAAGCTGTTACGGCAAATTTCAAATATTTTGACTTTTTCGGATAAATCACTGATAAGTGTCTTTAATTGAACAAACATGCAAAGATATTGCGTTAGGTGAGTTGATATCCTACATTGAGGAGAGCAGACAAGATGAAGACACAAAGGTGTTCAGGCTTGCTGATCTTACCAAGCTACAAGTAGGCCTACGTACCTAAAGACCGGAGCTTATAAGGAAAAGAGGGACGTGTTCATGGCATATGAGGATGACATAGACACTGTTCTGTCATAAGGATATGAGACTGATCAAGATGAGCAGAGTGTTAAGATGACCCAATTTGCTGATAGGATCCGACATGACTTTTTTTTCACAGGTGTCATACTCAGGGTTGACAGTCGCTTTTGTCACTAGTCGGCATAATCATCAATAGGTCAAATATTAAAGATCAAACCAGCAATACATGCCTTAGCCAACCAGTGCTCACCATTGTTCAGCTACTTGTGTTCAACTGCATTAAAAGTACCCCAAGTTGAAGTTATCACAGCAAAGACCGTGAAATGCCTGCAGCTGCTAGATTACTTGGAACTTAAGGTCTTCGCCTTAATCATGGAACGGCAGTTGCTTGATAGCCTTTTTGGTCTTGGTGTGTCAACCTGATATTATGACCATGCCATGGATATAATTACTTTATTATGAAATATTGTATGCGAGTATATTACAAGATTGCGATAATCTGACCTCCCAGAAAGGTCAATTATCACTGCATCGGCAAACAATATATTGACCACAATCTAAGCTCAGCTACATCCACTGGTTCATTTCATGGTACAAATTCTTCCTTGATCCGGAATGTTACAACTGAGGAGGGTAACTCGACTGGAGTGATGATACCGTCCATGGTTTTCCTCATTCTATAGCACCTTTGAAAGGACAAAGAAAGGTGAAGGATCGCTTACAATGAAATAAAGCCTACAGGTCTGCCATTAAACCATGCTAGTCTGATAGCAGAACCAGACATCCTACCACCCACCAATGCCATGCTAAGATGTCTATTCTATTTATTTTGATGTAAATCTTTTGGTTGATGTTTACATATTTTGTTATATGATTGAAACATTTATTTCATTAAAAATGTATTATTATTTGAACATGCATGCGTTGATCTAGGGTATATAAGGGAATATCATATATTGGTGGCCATTTTGGACGCCATCTTGAATTTGAAACATGTGAATGACACGAAATGGGCACATATGTATTACTTTTGATCAGGAATATTCATTCCATACTAAAACATGGATTGCTATACCATTTATATGTTGCTATAATGTATTTAAAAGGAAATATTATATTCGGCGCTCATTTAAGTCGCCATCTTGAATGGGCCATTTTTTTTATTTTAGGGAATATCCAGATTTTGTTGGGGGTCATCTAGAGAAGTTATCAAGTTGATTTGGTTTAGTTCTGGGGTAGTAACAAAGGATGCAGTGGTATCCAGCTGGCAGCTCCAAAAATGCCTGTTGCTAGTGTAATTCTGTTACCTAGCAACTGTTGCTAAGGAAAGTGTTGTATATTTTGGCTCTACCCCTGAAAATGATCGGTATGGGGTGAAGAATAATTGTGCCAAGTCTTATGCTTTTATCATTTTCTGAGCAATAGTTGCTGTATTTTGCACCCCTCGCCTAGACTTATTGGAAATATACAAAATCGTCCAGATTAAAATAAGATACTCAATACTACAAAAAATGATTAAAATTTCTCTTACACACGTGAATATTATAAGCTCTGATTTAATGTAATAAAAAAAAAAAAAAAAAAAAAAAAAAAAAAAAAAAAAAAAAAAAAAAAAAAAAAAAAAAAAAAAAAAAAAAAAAAAAAAAAAAAAAAAAAAAAAAAAAAAAAAAAAAAAAAAAAAAAAAAAAAAAAACCCCCCCCCCCCTCGTATTGGAAAGAACGCCTACCAAATTCGAGGGCCGGCTTTAGTAATTTGATTTTACCGCAAGTGCTAGAACGGGTTCCTATGGAATGGGAATTCCTGACAAGTGGAAATTTATTGCACAAATTAGCAGGGGCCAGCCCCTGCTATAACATTTGTAGGAAGCTTGAGGACAGCGAAGGGCCAGATGGTATTGGCCTTCGCTTCACTAAGGGTTCCCATCTCATTTTATCACATCGATCACACCATTTACGCTCCCATAGCAGCGGTACATGCTGGCACACAGCGCCACCTATACCGTATCCGCATCGCTATGGCCGGCTTTATCATCTTTAGACATATGCACTGACGTCGTTTGATCCCTAGCAGGGCAAGCGCCGCTGTGTAAAGGGTCTGCGATTAGCTTGAAAAAACGGTTTCGCGGTGCCTTGGATATCGCGAAAATCAACAAATAAGGTGGTCGATCTGATGTTAGAAATGGGTGGGCTCCCCTGAACAAAAAAAAAAAAAGGCCCAATTAGCACTGTTTTTTGTAAGACTGGCGTGTGTGGCATGGACTTGATCGCAGCAATCGAGAATTGACCAGCTGAAAAGGTGAAGAAAATTGCTTGTATGGATCGTTATTTTTCACGTTTCGTCTTTTCCAAAAATAATAAACCAATATTATAAAAATCGAAAAGCATAACTGACAATTTAGTTAGGAATATTTTGGTTTGCGTAAAATCTTTCCGATAGGCAAGTATTTTCGCATCTCCAGTGTACCGCAACTGTACAAAAAAATCCCAAATCACGCTATCTGACAGTTTCCCAAAAACCCCTAGCCTACGGCGGTCCGGAAGTACGTAGTTGTGTCACAGGAATGCAAAAGATATTATCTAAAGTAGTACTGCGCGAGGTATTAAACGTTATCAGTCCGTCCATAGCGAATGCATGAAAATGAAACTAAATCTCACTAAATATCTCCGGAATACGAAGGGGGGTGGGTTCTATGGAGATTTTGGCATCCGGTGGTCCGTTACTATGTTTGTTTTGAATAGGCATTGTCATGTGTAAGGTGTATATAATGGGAAAATAGGTATATTGGGCCTATAAATATGGTGAAAATTTGAATTAAATATAAAATGTTACTCTTTTGATATTACCTTATGTGCATAGTATAATAGGTGGCATACAATATGTGGTATTGCATTGAAGTTAAAAGCTGGGGTGTGGCTGAGAAAACGCACATTGTGGTGCAATGCCCCATGCTTCCTGAAAATAGGTTAATCTTGGGCAGAAATATTGTTGAAAAATTTGAATTAAATATAAAATGTTACTTTTTGATATTACTCATTTGCATAGTATAAATGTGCCTACAAGATGTGGTAGTGCATTGAAGTTAAAAAGCTTGGGTGTGTGGCTGATGGAAAAACGCCCCATTGTTGTGCACTGAACCATGCTTTCCTGTGAAAGGCTGTTTTTTAATAGGGTAGGACTTACTAAAGGCAACATGTGGCTAGCAATGTGTGTGGATATTATGCATGCAGT
>JAMKCH010041458.1:0-12890 GCA_023653785.1 Ophioderma brevispina
CCTTTAGGATCGCGCAGCGACAGAATGTCGCACTTAAGTGCGACTATGGGGAGTCTGAGGGGGCCCTGACACTGCTGACACTGCTGACTCTTAAATCCGCCACTAATCAAATGCTTATACAGTTTGTACACAACGAGATGACACACATGGACACAAGTTTGAAAAGAATCGAAACATTCTGAACCTTTATCCCCGTATGACCTTGAACCGTTATTTTTCCAAATAGTAAGTAAACTATAAATCGTAGATGGGGCAAACTATACCTTTGTAATCTTTATGATATGACATAAACGATGGTGTACATTTGAACACACTTGGAACACTTAAAAATATTGACCCCCATACAAACGTTACCCCGTTATTTTTCAATTAGCACAAGCCAATTAGTAAACTTGGGGACTTTTATATTTTCCGTCGCACAACATTACGAAACTCCTGAAAAAACCTCAGCTATGAATTATTTATTTTCGGGCATTTTTCTATTTATCTTGGATTAATAGGGACCCTCTTATGGTAATGATAGTGCTCTTCAAAATTTCGCCTTTTCTACCACCAACACCTCATACAGATTTCACACACAGACTACCAGTATACTGTCATCGTGATTGATTGGACATTTTATTTCGAGAACAATAGTTCAAATTTTAATACATTAATCATGATCAATAAGGTTTTGCATCACCAACAAACATTAACCGGGGCGTAGTCTACATGGGTATATGATCTCGTTAGAAAAGTGACAGGTTTTTGACGAATTGCAAAAAAATATATACCTGATTTTGTTTCTTTAGGCTTAGGGCCTGCGCGCTAAAACTGCAACAGATTTCCAATAAGTTACCGGGCTTGAGTCAACCAGCGGTACGGAGGAATAATATGACAACCTGTTTTTGGAAAAAAATTAAGTGCCTATAACATTTTGAACAGTGCAGGCTCTTAACAATATCTTACCGAATGAAAATTAGAACGAGTATGATGCAGCATATGAGTAGAACCAAGAGTGATATAAATAGAGCTGCAATAGAGACTCCTTTATTTCTATTGTCATTTCCCGTTAATTCTTCAGAATGACCTTTAGAAGCACTTGCTCCTCCTTGTTCACCTGTAATAAACAAAATAGAGTGCATTTATATACATACTATATTAACAGAATTGCGGGTGTCACATTCTTACCAAAGAGCTTTAGTTTGCGGTGTGCAGTCGTCATGACATGCCCACGCAAAACTCAATTTTCAGTTGCAGTCTTATCAAGATGATATACCCCTACAATGAAAAAATATGAATTTGCCCTTTTCTAATTTACAATTGATGTTACCCCATTTGCGGTCCGTAGCACTGCAATTTTCTCCTGTAAACGCTAACGAACCGGTACAATTACTTAGCGGCTATTCTGAAGCACTTCCATGCAATCCTGTAAACTCCTGTTCGCATGTAATGTACGTATGTGTTGTCGCACCTCAACATTTATACGCCCAATCAAGATTATAATTATGGAAAATGGAATTATGCAAATGGAAAAGGATTATATGTATGAGTGTAAAACCAACCATTTTCCATCACAATAACGGTGAAGTTGCAAAATTGTTGTTTGCCACTGCTATCTTCGAAGATGTAGCTCACTGGAGTCGAACCGAACTTAAATGATTCATACGGTTCATGGTTGTTTAATATTTTTGTATCTGCTGGAAGGTTGAATGCAAACGGCTCTATCCAAGCCACAGTTGTTTCATTTTCTCCAGGTTTGATATTTGCCAATATATCTGAAGGACAGTTGACAATCAAAGGACCTGAAGTGTCACCTGAAAGATTGAAAAATATTTTTAGATAACTTCTGCATTTGCCTTATTAATGGCAAACAAACAAAACAAACAAAGCAGTGATGAACTGTTGAAAATGGTTGCCCAAGGGAAAAGACACCACTCAATATTTGCTCATTTCAAAAACATTGATTGGAGTTATGGAGTTAATTCCACCGTAAGAGCTGTTTGTACACCATTGAATGATTAACGGTAAATAATTCGCACTAAACCGTTCCATATCAAATCGTCACAAATTAAGGTCATCTTATATTGAACACAGACTCTTTTACGCGTCACTTAACAAATGAACGCACATATGCAATATTAAGCAAATTTTATTTCGGCTACATTAAGAGTGAATTGTATAATAATGATATTAATTTGTCACTTTTTAATCAAAATCTCACCAGCTGCAACAGTTACAGAAAATGAACATCTTTCCATATTATTTGCATTGTCCGTGAAAATATATGTAACAATCGTTGAACCAACGGCGAAGAATGTTCCGGAAAGGTGAGTCTGAACCAACAGAATGACGTCACCAGAAGCATCCTCGGCAGTAGGTTTTTCCCAACTAACAATGGTTCCAAACGATCCAAATGTAACGTTCGTCTGGATACTATCTGGACAGTCATGAATAGTTGGTGGCGTAGTGTCAACTAGAAAACGAAACAGTCCCAACATTAAAATCTCATAAATAAAGGCCGACATTTCCACTAATCCGGACATTTATGCTGGAAGATTTTTGTTTATTCTTTTTTTTTATTTGTTTTAATTTGTTATTTCCTATTTTGTTTTGTGTGTGTTTGTTTGTGTGTTTGCTTTTTGTTTTGTTTTTAGTATGTGTTCTTTTGCTTTGTTTGTTTGGTTTTTTTTTGGTTTGAAGTCTTTTTTGTTTTGTTTTGTTTATTTGTTTTGGCTTGGACGCTCAAAGAAGATGTACTTTAACACCCTTAAAAAGGAGAGGAATGCAAACCTTAAGCGATTTTGTTAAAAGATGTCAATATTTAAGAATAAATATAAGAAGATTTTTGCTTCGGCACATCCTTGCATCTTTGGGTTTATCGACTCGCAATTTATTTAAATGTTGCAAAAATCTAAATGTAACACATTGGGTTGGTAAACTGTTTCTTCTTTCATAATTAATATGTTCAGTTTCCTCGTGTATCAAGCAATTGATTCCCATTGTGTTTATACGTTCGTGTATGTTATGGTCATTCTATTACTTACGTTTATTCTATTGTAAAGCGGATTGAAATGTTGGCGTGAAACTTCACGGTGTGCCGATTAAGGCCGTTTAAAAATTGTATACATTGTCATCCCTTTAAAAAGAAAACACTGATTACTTTCCTTACTTTTACTGCGATGAACTATATTACGCATATTATTAGCAAAAATATACAAATCTTAAGCCATTTTGTATTTTTTTGGGGGGTTACTTGTTTCTAAACGTGTAATTTATCATAGGTTTCTACAGTGAACCGCTATATTACTATACTTTCGAAGAGATTTCTTATTGTTTATTTACTTTTTATAGGGGTATGCATTTTGAAAATCAGACTCACAGTGGCTGCATTTAAGCCCCAAGCTAATTAACGCAAAAGCAGCGTGAAGGATTTGAATTTCTTTTTCGTCAATACAAGCACAACTAAAACAGAGACAAAACACTAAAATGTAAACCCATATTGCAACGTTGAAATACGCGGACCTAAAAGCAATAAATGAGCCTCTATGAGGCGCCTTACACATACGCGCGCACACGCATCGTTTATTTCAATACTACACCCTATAGCCTCGTCTACAAGGTCACGGTTTATTCCGTATGTTGCGATGGTAGTCTCATGGGGACTCTCAGATTCGTTACATCGGTATCAAATCGGTTTTACATTTTTATTATTTCAAATAATGTTTTAATTACGTTCTAATTACCTGGTAAGATTTGCATGAATTTGGGGTGTGAAAATTGAAGGTTGTATTTTAATGGCACGGACTTCATGCATAGTTCATCAAAACAGTCCAATTATTGTTCGGAAATCACAGACGTTAAACGTGTGCAACTCTACTACTTTCAAATTGTGATCAGTTTACTTTAACAAGAATAGAACTTTATACTAGTTATGAAAGTTACAAAATAGTTTAAAAGTATAAGGCTTTGAGCTTACCTTGACTAACTATAACTGTAAATCTGCATGTGACGCTATTTTCAGATCCATCAGCAAATGTGTAAGAAACTGAAGTCGAACCTAGAGTGAATGCTGCCCCCGACCTGTGCGTGTGATGAAGAAGCATGACATTCCCAGAATTGTCAATAGCTGCAGGTTCGTTCCAAAATACTTTAGTTTGTGTTGTGCCAATCTCCACTGTTTTGCGCAAATCCGACGGACATCTGATTATTTCCGGTGGCGTTGAGTCCACTGTAAAATTAAAGTATGTTGTGGATGAGATAAAGCCTGAATTGCTTATTTAAAACACGAGAACAATAAACATCAACCGCCGTGCATTCAAATGGGAATCCGTGGATTGGGGAAAGCTATCTGATTCAAAAGAATGTAGCTCGTCCTATACTTATGATATTTAAAAAATCAAAATTGCGGACACAATTAGGGTCAATATTTTTTACTCACCCTGTAGCATGCAAATGTGGAATGTGTAAACGTGATTTCCAAAAAGAGGAGATTGTCGCTTCTTTGCTATGAGAAAAATGTATATATGGGCACATGTGTGTGGCTAGGAAATCAATTAACTCATCTAGAAATCGAACGAAACATAGCTAGAACAAATCTTGTTCCCCTTAGAATCCACTGAAAGTCTCTTGGGTCCATAATTACCTGTTCGACAGTCAATATACACGGTCAAAAAATCGAACGGACTATAAATTCGAAAGAGTCGAATTGCAGAATCGAATAAAACGTCGAACCGTGTTGTAATGCCCTTACATATGTGACCGTTTAATGGAACGGGGTTTGGGAAGTAGAAATGGGTAGAAAGAAAATAATGACACGTAGAATAAATCTCATTTAGAAGTGGTAACAAAAGAAGAATGCCTTGCCAAACGTATCACGATAATGAACTTTCTAATCCCCAAGAATAGCCTTGCCAACGTATCACGATTTAATAGAATTAATAACTCACAAAAGATAGCCTTGCCACACGTATCACGCTAATAGAAACTTTATAATCCCAAAGAATAAGCCTGCCAAAACGTATCACGCGCTAATAGAACTTTTATAATACCAAAGAATAGCCTTACCAAACGTATCAAGATAATAGCAACTTAATAATCCAAAAGAAATAGCCTTGCCAACGTATCACGATAATAGAACGTTATAATCCCAAGAATAGCCTTGCCAAACGTATACGATATAGACTGTATAATTCCAAAGAATAGCCTTGCCAAACGTATCACGATATAGAAACTTAATATAATACCAAAGAATAGCTGCCAAACGTTTCGATAATAGAACTTAATATAATCCCAAAGAATAGCCTGGCCAAAACGTTATCACGATATAGAAACTAATATACTCCCAAGAATAGCCTTCCAAACGGATCACGATATTAATAGAACTTAATAGAATCCAAAGAATAGCTTGCCAAACGTCTCACGATAATATAACTTTATAATCCAACATCCACGGAAACGAGATACCACTTCCGTGAAAATTTGGCCTTAGAACAGTCAGTACTTATGGAAATTTCTATGGGAACACGGATTTATCGAGTTGAACTAAATGGGGTGTCCTGGTGTGTAAGATATAAAGGAGTTAGACTAGAGTAAAGAATCTTTTTTTTACGAATTATAAAGCTGTAAAAAATTGTCATCTTGATCCTTGATAGAGAATTTCGTACGAGACAATTCCGTGCAGTCTTACAGAGGATGAACCGAAAAAATGTTTTTTTAAAAAAATTAGTACTCATGTTAATTTAACTCATATAACGGATGCTTGAACAATAATCGCAATATTACAAAATCATACCTTGATCAATTATCACCGCCGAAAAATTGCAAAAAGCATAAGTTTTGCATCGTCCACAAAAACGTATGAAAACCGCTGTCGTACCAACTGGAAAATGGTTACCCGAAGTATGCGTGAAATGACGAAGAGTAGCTCGACCTGAGCGGGATCAGTGGCTGAAGGTTCATCCCAGAATATAGGTATTTCAGACAATCCGTATTTTCAACTGATGAATCTTTATTGGCCATTGACAGTTTACGATATTCGGCGCCACTTTGTCAACTGCAAAAGTAGGCAACCTATGACAATTAATGCTTGGCTCGTCGATTCTTTTGGTTGTCTTTAGACGTTTTTCTGTTTTTCGACATGTGGTATACCTTAATATTTTCCTTTTTAATACAATAAAGTAACAAATCTGCCATTTGTGTTGACATAAAATAACGTGGATTGCTTCCAGCATATCGGGATCGTACCTATCCTGCTTCCAGGGGTCCTGCCTTAAATCTTGTTCAATTGGGGCCATTAACAATTAGCATAAAGTTTCCCTTATTACGAGTTCTTAGGGAGTGTTTCCATTATTTTACGCCAGGGGGGGGTGGAAGGAAATACAAGGGGACATGACATGTGTTTTGTTTAACAAACCTGGAGTGGGGGACACAAT
This sequence comes from Ophioderma brevispina, assembly GCA_023653785.1. Lineage (NCBI taxonomy): Eukaryota > Metazoa > Echinodermata > Ophiuroidea > Amphilepidida > Ophiodermatidae > Ophioderma > Ophioderma brevispina. The sequence goes on from JAMKCH010041458.1 coordinate 6,414, forward strand.
TTTTTTTCTGACAGAGATGGGGGGGAACGCGAAATTTTTTTTTTTTAAAAAAAATTTAATAGGTTAAACTGTTTTTATGAAACCGAGTACATATTTGTTTTTCTCACCATTGATAAGAAAGTGATGTATCATAAAAATAAAGAATAGGCCTATCAAAAGATGGCTAGCTAGAACTCGGAAAAGGTGGCTAAATTGTAGGTAAATCTTTTGAACACCAAGTTTATCATTTTAGAAATATAATTTCATCCCTGGATGTTTGTAGATTTGTAAGTTCAGTATATAGTTTTAAAATATATGCCTTGTCTTACAAAGTATACATTATTTTTTTCACATACAAGAGATCAAAGACAAGCCCATGATGTAAAACATGAATTTAATTCCATCTTTTTATTACGTACAGTACGTGTTAATGAGTTTTCCATAGACGTGACATTATTCATTGTGAAATGCATCATGTATGACAGCAAACTTATAATATAATAGGGGTGGTGCATTTTTGTAATTAATAAGCTGGCCCGGGCTGCGCCCCACTACCCCCGATTTGAATGACACTTTATTAACTTTCACAGTATAAATATGGTATAACAACTCATTTTGATATCACATGCACAACTGCAGAAGTTTTATTTATTAAATGAAAATCCGTTTGTGATGATATTATTAAGGATTTTAAATGATACACTATCTCGTAATTCAATGTTGTACAAAACAAGCATGTCCTTCAATTTTCTCTTTGTTATGGAGTGTGATGTCAAACAGCTCACTTTTATCAATACTTGATAGGCCTTGCAGATTGTATCCATGCCGGTATCCCTTCTAACCCAGTATGCCAGATAAAATTAGAGCATTATATATAAATAAGGTGAGATATGAAAATGATTTTTGAGTATGCTATTACTATAGGTATCAATGTAAAAAGTATCCCATCTGAGAATCAGTCCTAGGTTTTGCAGAGTTACAATATGTACAGACCAAAATTCATTCTAATGATAAAAAATGTGTAATTTATTATGATCAGCATCATACTAGCATCTTAAATTAAGCCATTACTACCAAATTTCCAATTGCTTGTTGTATTGAACTTTACTGATTACTGGATAAAAGGAACGTCACAAGATATTCTTGACCAACAACACTATATGTTTATGTGACCTCACAAACGTCAACGACACGGATACAGTGACAAGTGCTCAGTCGACCTGATAAGAATCATTTTGCCTAAATAAAGTCAATATTAATAGTTTCAAAAATAGTTCATCTGCCTCAACGAAGAGATACCTGAGAGCTCTCTGAAGGCACTCAAGCATGCTAAAACCCAAGATCCTTCCGGGGGCCCAGCCCCCTGAACCCCCCCTCCCATCGGGGGCCCAAACTGGGGCCTTGTCCCCCCATTCTTGCTCGCAATATGTTCCTTAGTGGGCACCACTTTAACATCTTACTACCACTTTTCCAGTTGGCTTTTCATTGATCTTCATTAACTTGATAAGGCATGTCACAATATTCCTTGACCACAACCACTTATATGTTGACGTGCTCACACGTCAAGACACTGAATACAGTGACAGTGCTCCAACAGTGTTCAATCGCTGAAAAAGAGATCATTTTGGGCCTAATTAAAGCAATATTATAGTTAAAAATATCATTCATCCTCCTCAATAAATGTCTTGATTCTGAAGTTTGAAGGGTTATGGTTTAGTTCATGTTTGCTTTTTTAACTGTAACACTGGATAGTCGCAATCCTGAATTTATCCCCTTGTTTGTTTGAACGCAACCGTTGGCCTATGTGTGCCAACGTGTTTCAAAAGTGTATGTTCTAATAAATCAATATAATGAGATAACTCACTGAGAGACTCTTAAGGCACACAAACATGCGAAAACACAAGAGCTTCCTGGGCTCATCCCCCTGGACCCCCGCCATGGGCCCTAAAGGTGGGGCCCGTGCCCCCCACCCCATTATTTGTTCTTCTACTTGCTCATGCAGGCAACACTTAACATCTTTCTTGGGCACACACATCCCTACCTATGCCCTCATCTGTAAAAATTATTAGGCACTATGCAGACCACAGTCTCTAATTGAAATGTATTTTCATTTCAATTGCACACTGGAGAGCAACCGGAAAACACCAAAAAAAAAAAACACGCAGCATGGGCTTTTGTGACCAATAAACCGGGACGAGTGTTGTAAGGATCATTTGGATAAAAATTCAGATGGACTAGGACCGTTTCTAACACATTAAGCCCTCCAATGTCCATTGATGTCTACCATTTCTTGAAACAGTAAAGATAGAAAAGAGTCATCAAAGATGACTAGTCAGGGAGCAATTAAAACTTTACTTCTGCCAATGTACCTTAAGAATGTATCTTCCAAAGGTGTTAAAAATCATTCTCCTTCAATGCACTTAAGGAGAGCTCAGGAAGCAATCACTTCTTGCTTCCCTTCAAAGATGATGTCTCTGGGATTTGACCAATTATGAATTGATAATTGAAAATATTCAAGGGGGGGGGACTTGAAAAATTTTTGTCTACTAGTCAGGGGGGACATGAAATTTTCAGAAACTTGAGATGGGGGACTTGAAAAAATAGCGTTAAAAAGACGGAAATCCTCCATCACCCCCCCCCCCCGCCTAAATAATGATCGCTCCCTATACGGGTTGGCATACTCATACTTCACTAATATTTGGGGCTATCACAGCAAAACTACAAACAGCGATGTTTTTGGAAGAGTCCGAAATATGTACATGATAGTTGTGGATCCAGCTTCAAACAACTGTCCTGGGAATGGCGTGTCAACTACTAGTGGCTAACTCCCAGATGCAGATTCACAGCATATGGTTCTCTTGCCAAAATACTGGACTTGTAAGAGATCCTACTTCAACGTCAACGCAAGATATCGGAGGGACAGTTAATAATCTTTGGTGGTTTGGTGTCTCTGTTCATTCAAAATATATTCTAAAAAAAAAACTATCAGAACTAAGTTCATTGTAAGATTCTCCTTTTTGTACCGAAATACACCTTTTTAAACAAAACATCTCATAAGTGATAATAAAGGGTGTTACGGCCGACTTGGAGATTCCTGAGGAGGGCGCCCTCAATTTCCAAAAAAAATCGTGTTTTTTGTCATGTACCTAATGCCTTGTCCATATACTAATCGTTGTGTGAAATTGCTAAGCTTAATCGAATTCCTTCATATAGAAATCACAACTTTGTTATCAATTCCGGATCCGGAATTTTTTTGTGAAACAATTAAAAAAAAAAAAAAAAAACAAAAAAATACACCTTATCCTATGGGACTATACTGTACACAATGTTACTGCAATCAAAACGAGAAATCCTATTCATCTCAAATTTCGGATTGTGCATTTTTCAGGTTACTATCTTTATTCTGTTGACTATTTTCTCCATTATTACAACAAAAATTAATATTTCGAAATCTCTGAGCAGCCTTTAAGAGTACAATCGAATCCAACATTTATATTTCAAGGCAAAACTCAAGATGACTCATATGCCGGCATGTGTGGTTGGAGGAGGAGGGGGAAGTAGAGTGGAAAAAGAGGGGGAAAAGAGGTGGATAGCCTTGAGTAGAGAGCTTGATTTTATCCAAACTTTGTACATTTATTTATTTTGTTTTCGGGTGTTCTCACATGAGTACCTATCAGGCTTGCAGACAATTCTTTTGTCCTCTTTTTAAGACTTTGGAAACAGATATAAATTTCACGTAATTTACGGGTATAGGTTTTTGTGTGTGTTAGGAGCACATTTTTATTTTAAATAGTGGTAAGAATAATACTGTTTTAACAGTTCTGTTTGCAAAACTGAAAGAAGATTAAATATGGCCACCCAAAATATCCACCGATGTGAGATGAGATAAAACATTACCAGATTTATATACAGGGTAAGGTATGGACCTATAGCTCCACAGTGGATTTTTAAGATGATTATAATTACTATTCATTTTAACTTTTTAAAGTCTAAGGGTAAAGTCATCATGTCCTTTCTGCAAAACTTATTCTTAAAACATTAGCAAGCATTCCCAACAGAACTATTTCTGGTCACGTCTTGCCGTTCATGTGTTTTTTGGGGAACAATTTCCCCTAATATTTATAGACCTATCATTTACGATTCCTGGCAACATGTTAACATGTTAAAAGACAGGTTCTGTGCACATGTGTAAGGACTTCCAATAAACACCTCACTTACTGTTCACCATATGTCACTTTAAAATTGCACTTCATAATTGGAAAACTTTGTCTTCCAAACTGTATAACGATTTTGTTGACCAACGGGAAAACTTGACCAGGCTCATGCTAATAACTTTGTAACATCTCCATAATGCTCCGTAGCTGTCGGGTGATTCCAATAAACCTGCTAATCCTGGAGAACCACCTTCTAGTGACATGTAAATATCCGAAGGGCAACCGAATTGATATTCGGTGGACTGGAGTCGATGACGTGAAAAATAGGAAAGAATAGCTCTATTTTTTTTGAAGCTTTCCATATTATCATTGTGGAGGCTAGTAACATTCCTATTCGGAATGACTTATTATAGGGCATGTTATTATCATCCGTTTGTGTTCATAAGTTCATTGAGCCAACTCAACATAATTTCCACTTTGACGTTAGTAGTATATTGTGGTTACCCATTGGCTGGACTGGGCCACCAGGCTTCCAACCAATAGTAAGGGGTTTTTTTAAAGGGTTGGAATTTCTCCAAATGGTTGTTTATTGTAATGGAGACCTTAACAAGCTTACAGAAAAACGGCTGCCAGACTGTCACTTCGAGCTTCCGGATGCCCTCTGGGACGTTGCCTTGCACACCGCCAGGGGGCTATTGGCCCAGTAGACGTACATCCGCAGGTTCATAACTAATCTAGTTTTCCTACCCATAGCCACTAGTTTTTTTATGTTGCTAAACTATATTGTTTAAAATAACCTTGTGGCCACCGTATTTTTTTGACTTAAAAACAAATGGCGGCCAAAATATCAATTTTGGCCTAAATTCATATTTCCGTCGTAAAATGCGCACAAAAACACAGAATTCCCCCTTTTATATACCAAGCACAAATCTTGACCTTGACAATAAAATAATCGATTTTAAATCCGTAACTCAAAATTCAAAATGGCCCGCCATGAACGCTCTTTCCAGCTATACATGGCCTAAAAGTAATTTCAGATTATATTCGTAATTTGGAAAATCTTTTAATAACTTCTTGTTGAGCTTCTATCGAAAAATCTACATGGCCTATAATTTTGCATCGAAATTGAGCGAAACAAATCAAAATGGCTGCCCAAATACCAATATTGAATCAAATTTGCTCAAAAAGGTATATTTCGGTTGTAAAATGCACAAAAAACTTAAAATTTCCCTCTTTTATTTCCATAGGCATAGGCCATTGCCTCGATAAACTTAAAATTTCCATTGTTGATCACGTGACCCAAAATTCAAAATGGGCCGCCACAACGTTCAATACCAGCGTAATTATAAGTTTATTCTTCAGGAATGATCATAAGCGAAATGATGATTATTAACTTGTGTTTGAGCTGCTACCACAAATAATAAATGGCTATAATTTTTGCCCTCAAACTGGCAGCAAAAATCAAAAAGTTCAACATTTCTGGTGAACCAGGAGTAGAGGAGCTTATTCTAGCTGATGTCCATTTGTATTGCGATATCCTAACATAGCCATTTACCTTTCCGGGCCTTACTATATAGGATACTAACATCTGTTTCTCTTAGTCTGACACTTCTTTCACAAGTGCAGACCGGGCATTTCTGTGTTCTACTTGTTCACTGGTCATTGCCTTTCCCAACTCTGTGTAACGGAGGCCTGTTCCGGATATGCTGTCCTTCTTCAAGTTCAAATTGATATCGTTCCCTTCAGTAAGCTCTCCTCACCCCAACCCACTTCTGGTTCTTCTTTTCTTCCTGTCTAGATACCAAGTGTCCGTATACATATTTGGTTTCTGATTCAACCGCATATTTCAAAATGTGATACTTCAACAACTTCAAATACATTGTAGGTGGATCGAAAGGGCCTTTGGGGGCAATCTTTGTAGTTTTGTTCCTGTACAAGATTATTGGTACACCTAGCAGTCCGCTCACTCCTTCAGGGAGGAGCTGACAGAATTAAATTCTTTGCATATGAGATAGGGGAAGCCTAAACAAACTCCCCTGAAAATGCAACTAACGATTGGGGTTTTTCGTATATCCACAACTTCTTATGCTGTTCCCTAACTGGTCGTTGTCCAGTATTCTCCAAAGATCTTTACTTGGGGCTCCCCGCAATGGCCACATCTCTTTGTCACTCGCATCATTGAAGATCTCTTGGCCAAGGGACCTCAAGGATGCCTATTTGTGCAGGGAATCGTACTGTTGCCATCTATGCTAGATGGCATCATGGTGCTATGATGTCATTCCTTGTCCCATTCTGACGGACATAGATCTTCTCATGATCAGATTTTTAACCCTTTTTAGACTTT
>JAMKCH010041459.1:0-32923 GCA_023653785.1 Ophioderma brevispina
TAACAAGATATCAAATCATGGGACGACTGACAACAGATGTCTTGACTGATTTAAGACTGAACTAGTTACATTAGCTCAAAGTTATTAAATCCCACCATTATCAAAATAGGCAACATTCTGAGGGATTGATATTTCTAAATCTGCAAAAAATCGTGGTGTTGTTTCGGCAGCTAGTCCAGATCTTGCTGAGCATTGTCACGAGTCTAGTCGTTGTTGCATCTTTGTTAATACACCGCATTGGTAGGTTACGGCGTTACCTTGATCGATCATCTGTGAAAGTCTTGTGCCACGCTTTTGTATGTCGACTGCTGTAACGGATGGTATAATGTATGATAGGGATTTGGTCGCAGCACCATGTGTTATGTGTAGACCGGCAACACTCCAACATGGACCCAGGCCCAGGAGAGATGTTCTTTGTTAACACGCAATAAAACTCTTGAATTATGACATAAAGTACTCTCCTGTGCTCTATTGATAATGTTAGCTTGCATAGAATACATAAAACGTTCCATGATGTCACGAAGGCGAACTCTCAAGCCTACGTAATTGACTTTTATTGAACAATTTCGCGGCTCTCTGTACAGAAATTCGCTGATCGTACGACGTGTCCAAACACGCCGAATTTAAACGACATCGCAAGTTTGACTCAGCTGATTAGACTAGTCTCAACATTCGCCATCGCAATCGCCGTGTATTAAACGCTATACACAGGAGATGGGCATTAACATTTGTTCAAATAATAAGGTTCAGTGAAATCCATAAATTGTTTTCATGGCCTGCCAGTTGTTTTGTGTGTTACAGAAAGTTATTGATTTGAAATTGGAAAGGCCAAATGTAGAAAAGGAATCCTATGTAGTCAATCATTAGTTCATGTGTGTAAACTTGCCCTGTTATTTGACCAACAATTTTTTACAGTCCCTTAGCTCCGTACATACTGATTGAGCTATTATATAGTTCATGTACATGTAGGTTTGTGTAAATGAAATCACGTGCATGTAGAGTTAGCTGAAGTCAACATACCGATTAGTGAAAGTGTACACCCAATTGCAAAATATTATACAGGGTGGTCGAAGTGTATACAAACTAAAGTGATTACACCTCGAGTACCAAATCTGAGTACTGCTATAAAGCATAGTTATTAAAAATTTGAATTTTGAATTATCACCGTAAAATGCAGTTGACGAAGCAAATGGTGGCAGGCGGCTGACAAACTATTCAGCCATAACCTTTAGCATGACCATCCCATTACCACGTCTTAGTAGTACTAGACAGGGTGATTTGAAAAATAATTGGAAAAAATTTCGCCAACTGTGGGACTCTTATGAAATTCTCACGGGGCCTAAAACAAAGGTGACCCACTGCGAGGGGAGTAGCCACTTTCATTCTAGCTATTGGGGTTGATACCGTGATGTACACAATAATCTTCCATACAAAGAAGGGAAACAAAAGATGATGAATCTAAAGCTATGGGATAAACATACAAAGGAAAAGTCAATATTATTTATGAACGGCAACGTATTCAAGACATAGTTCAGGGTGAAGAAAAGTAATGATCAACACTTCATACTCAATGTAGATCCTATGCCGCTGACGTCATGTGAGTTTGGTCAACTTGCGTGATTGATGAATATAATTAGAGATAGAATAGTCACAGGGGTGGAAATAAGGACCTGAACAAAATTGTTGAACCAAGATCAGGAGAATCTCACTTAGAAAAGTGTATTAAATATGTAAAAATCTATCAGCTACTGAAACTTATGTGAAAAGCAATGGCGATTGTAGTAATGTTGTACATGCTGTAGGCAAAATGGGGACAAACCCAATAAAAAAATGCAGTATACTGAAAAACTGCAAATTTGTGTTAAAAAAAAAAAAAACATTGAAAACTTTTAATAAAATTAAAAAAAAATGCCCTGCATTTGGAAAGACCTGTAAGCAAACTTTCGTCAGCGTTCAAACCATTCGCAGCAAAGGCACAAAGAAGAAGCCTAAGCAAAGCAGGTCGATCAAACAGTGGACAACTTAGGCACAGGAAAAGCAACCAAGTTGCAACACAGCTTGGGCAGGACGATTGAAGCTGACACGGTTCTCCAGTGACAGTGACTATGAGGCCTGTACCATTACTGTGGAAAAACAGTCAGGTTTTTAAAATGGCTGTAATGATATAGATCAATCAGTTAAGGAAAAACAATGTTACAATGGTACAAACAAATTACCAGAAAAGATTTGCTGCAAGGACGTAGCAGGACAACCTTGACCCAGTTTATGGATGCAAGCTTGATAGTGGGGAGAATGCAATGTCATACCACAGAGGTACGTCCCTGCTGATTCAATTGTGGTCAAGTCTTCTGCAAAGTTGAAACTTTATGCTGTGAAAGGGCTAGGATTCCCATTATTGGTATATGTAAGTTGGAAATCAGAAACCCTAAGAATGGTGAAAGCTATTATAATCCCTTTCAAGGTCATTGAAGGGTGGAGAGAGTCGCATGCACTTCTAGGTTCAATTGCTTATCAGGCAAGGGGCTGATTAAGTGAGGTTAAAAAAATTGCTAAAACAGTAGCCCTTTCTGAAGAAAATCAGTGTGTCAATTCTGAAGTGAAAACAGTAACACACACAAAATTGAAAAGGCATGTGAAATGGGTCACGACAAAGACACAAATGACTGTACAAAATAGCCAAACCGGACAAACATGCCCACTGACAGTCAAGCACGACAAAACAATGATAAAAAAAAGTGAAAATGGAAATTCAACCAAGACAGCGGACTCTACAGGTAAAGCAATGGGGGTAACTAAAAGGTGTAAAATAAAGACAAAGTCTATGGGAAATCTGGCCCATGTATTGAAGGCTTTGATGTATGTCAGATGTTGTGCATTTGGAAACCAAAGAAGATACAGCACTGTTATAATGCTCCAAGAGACGTTTTTCCCTTGAAAATGAAACCAACTCACACCGTTTGGGACATTGGGTTGTGATCAAAAAGGTTTTGAATGTGCCACTACTGCGGCTCTAGTCTGGTGACAGTTGTCAAACCTAATGGCAAATTAAGAGTATGCATAGATCCAGTGCATTTAAACAAAACGCATTAAAGAGAGTCATTATCCACTGCAAAGTTATTGAAGCACGTCCTGCCTGAAAGCGCGCGTGACAGTGTTTGCCAAGGCGGACTGTAAGCGGGTGAAGGGACCACATTCAAGAGCCCATGGGGCAGATATCGTTGGACAAGATTACCATTTGGGTGACTCAGCTACTAATTTTTCAGCAGAAATTAGCCAGTGTTTAGAAAACCTTAGAGGTTGTCTATAAGATTGCTGATGATGTGCTGATAACTGGTGAAGGACACACACTGGCGGACGTGATGAAAGATCACGACACGAATATGGAACAGTTTCTTGAGCGATGTACAGAAAAATGCTCAAATTGGAACAAGGACAAGTTCCAATACAAGTGCGACAAGGTGTCGTTCATGGAACCATACATTGACAAGTGACGGACTAAAAGTGGATGAGAACAGAGTGAAAGCAATCGCAATATGCCAGAACCAACGGATGTGAATGAGAGTAACAGCTATGGAGCTCAAAGGTGTCACTTCGCCTTATCCTAGATAACGATCGTAAACCAGGGATAAGGAACCCTTATACGGGGTTACGATTCGTTAATGGAGATAACAAAGCTGAACCCGCGAATAACGCGCCTTATCTGGGGTTAACAAGCCTTATCTGGAGATAAGAAAGATTAACTCTAATAACGATCGTTATCTTGGGTTTACAAACTTATCTTTGGTAAACAACAGTCGGTATTTGGGGTTACACCGTTGAAACCCAAAATAACGATCCTTATCTGGTGTTAACAATCCTTATCTAGAGATAACAAAGCTTAACTCTAATAAGGCATCGTTATGGGGTTAACAATACTTAGGTGTCGTTATTGGGGTTAACAAAGCTGATCCCTAAAGAACGATCGTTATCTGGGGGTAACAAACCTATCTTAGGTTAACAGTTGTTATCTGGGTTAAAAAAAAAACTGAACCCTGAAATAACGATCGTTATCTGGGGTTAACAGATCCTTATCTGGGGTTAACAAAGCTGAACTCTAAATATTAACGATCGTTATTTGGAGGTAAACACACTCCGATGTTGGTATCTGGGGTTAACAAAGTTGATCCCTAAATAACGATTGTTATCTGGGGTTGTTAGCGATCCTTTCCTTAGGTTAACAGTCGTTATCTGGGGTTACAAACCGAACCCTAAATAACGCTTGTTATCTGGGGTGAACAACCTTATTCTAAGTAACGGTCGTATTCTGGGGTTAACAAACATGATCCTAAAATTAACGATCGTATCGGGGTTAACAATCCTTATTCTTGGGTAACAAAGCTGAACCCTAAATAACGATCGTATTTGGTAGTTAACGATCCTAAGTTGTAGTATTTGGGTTAACAACGCTGGATACCCAAATAATGATTTTATGCGGGTAAACAATCCGTATCTTAGGTTAAACAGTTGTTCTCTGGGGTTAACAAAACTGAACCCTAAATAACGATACGTTATCTGGGGTTAACAATCTTGTTATCTGTGGTTAACAGCCCGTATCGGGGTAACCACATGTTATAGGGTTAAGGCCATTATCCCCAAATAACGAAACCATGGCAACGAAGCAAGACCCGGAGTGCAAAGTAGTATTAAGGCGGCCATAGCACGGCCAGTCAAACTCACAAGGCCCGCACATTTTGTATAAACCGTTTGTTTTCCGTCTTTTTTACATTTTTATTACAGCTAAAAAACAAATGTAAAACGCTTCTAAATTGACATTAATGCATATCTCACTACAGACATACAGTCCATATCTTACACTGTATACTTTGAGTCTTTGTTGTTCGTGTGGCTGTTCAAGGCCCAGAACAATGTTCGATGTGTTGTTGATTTGCTCTATTATTGGACCTGGATGGGACCATGGTACGTATTGTGTGTGCACGTACAATTTCCGATTAAACGATATTGGCTTTTCTTTTCAAGATTTCATTCTTACAAGCTAACGCGCTTTCCAATAGGGCAGTCACACACTCACTCACTCCACATTGGGGGAATGGTAGGTAGTTCCGGTAAAATAACAACATATGTGTGTGTGAGATATTTTGCAGTCCGTTGGGACCTGTTCCAGTGAGGGTCGGTATATTATAATAAAGTGAAAGAGTATAGATTATCATCACTGAGATTATCACAACAATTTTGAAATTCGATTATGTGTAGGAAAGGAGGCCCGCTTCGGTCCTGGTCGACGCGGCTTATGAGGCGGTGCACGTCGACTCAAAATAGGGGTGGCGCTGTTCAGATGCCTTTTCAAAAATCTTTACTAGAATTGTATCAAAAATGACAACTTTCTTTGAAAAGGGGGGGGGGTTTCAGTTGTGTTCTATAGGAAATGTATCAAAACATTTCAAAATATTGTCCGCGGGAGGTTGCAAATCAGATGGGCGCCATGTGGGTATATTTACGTGTATTTCAATGGAGCGTCTATTTAGTGGTGTGCGCCATAAAGATTGAGAGCTAAATGGCAGCCCGTAGCCCAATCTTTGCATTCCGGGGGCGACCCGTTGCTATGATACGTTATTCGGGGTTCAGATTTGTTATTCCAGATAAGGATGTTACCCCAGATAACCGCTCGTTATTTGGGGTCGCTTGTGAAACCAAAGATAAGGCCCGTTATTTGGGGTTCAGCTTGTTATCTCAAGTTAACAGATCGTTATTTGGGTTTGTTTTCTTCAGATTTGTGACGGAGTTAACAGCTCGTTATTTGGGGTTCAGCGTTGTAAACCAAGATAACGAACCGTATTTAGGGTCAGATTTGTTATTCCTAGATAAGCTTGGTAACCCATGATAACGATCGGGATTTGGGGTTCAGGTGTTAACCCAAGATAAGGCCCGTTATTTGGGGTTCAAGCTTTGTTATCTGAGTTAAACAACAGGGACGGAGGGCAGGAGGGTCGATAGGATGGGGCCGAAAGAGGAAAGGGAAGAGGGGGAAGGGGGGGAGGGGAGAGAGGAGGGAGAAGGAGAAGGGAAGGGAGGGGGGAGAGGAGAGCAGGAGAGGGGAGAGGGAGGAGGGGAGAAGGGGGTGGGGTGGAAGGGGGGCGTGGAAGAGAGGAAGAAGAGGGGGGCAGAGGGAGGGGGGAAAGGGAGAAGGAAAGAGAGAGAGAAGAGAGAGGAAGGGCGGAGGAGGGGAGGGAAGAGGGGGAGAGGGAGGGAGGGGAAGGGGGGGAGGATGGAGAGGGAGGGAGGGGAGGAAGGAAGGACGTGGGGGGGAGAGGGATAGGACGAGAGGGGAGGAGAAGGGGGGAAGAGGAGGGGGGAGAGTTGGGGGTAGGCGAGAGGTTTTAAGGAACGGTTAGCTGAAGACGTTGGCTATTCAGTTGATCAGGATGATAGTATCCATTTATTTAGTGTAGTATAAGGTATTTACTTATTATATGAATTTCCCCATTTTTCTTATTTTAAGGCTTTAAGTATCTCAGTTCTCTAAGTTTCTCAGAGAGCTGTTTCGATGACATACAGATATATCTATATATTCAGATCTGTTGTATGAGAAGATACTAAAGTATTAGAGACCAGCGCGCTGATAAGGGACCCGTGAGACTAAAACAAAGCCGGTGTCTAGCACCGGAAGACAGTGCATGAAAGAGTGAAGTGGAAAGATACGCAGCGAAGGTGCAGATGGAAATGAAGCGCCGAGCTGAAGAAGGCATGAAAGGCGCGAGGAGTACTGGTGAAGAGACTAAGAGAGCGGCGGAACGAAGAGAAGGGGAGTGGCCGGGAGAGAGGGAGAGGAATGCGAGGGGAGAAGAGAGGAAGAAGGGAGAGCAGAAGAGGGGAGCAGGAAAGCGGGCGAGAAGGGAGGGGGGAGCGGAGGGAGGGAAGGGAGGACGGAAGAGCGAGGAGGCGCGGAAAGTCGGCGCAGCGTGATGAGCGCCAGTGCCTGTGCGTTCTCTTTTTTTCTCTTTTCAGTTTTCATTATCAGTTTCTCAGTTTCTCAGATCTCAGACTTTTTCTTTCAGTCGTTTCTCGTCAATCAGATCTTCAGAAAATGGTGAAGTCGGGAAGAGGGGCAGAAGGCTCAGCCAGTCGCGGGGCGGGGGCAGTGCGGAGCGAAGAGGTCTAGGGGGAGGAAGGGCAGGCAAGGCAGAGAGAAAGAAGAGGGAGAGAGAGAAAGGAGAGAGAGAAGAGAGGGAGAGGACGGAGGGAGGGAGGGAGGGGGCGGGGGGGAGGGGGAGGAATAGACGCGGCGATAACAAATAGAAGACTGAGAGGCAGACCGTCGACGGGAAGAAGGCGTCGACGGAAGGGCTATGTGAAGTGGGGGGATTAGTTTAGACGGCTAGAAGATATGATGATTTGTGAGGAACTAACTGAAGTTATAATGACAAGTTATGTCGCAGATACAGATAAAGAGGCAGTTGTATCCCCCCCTCGTCGTCTTTTTCAGAGCTCTGTTGTTCTACCTTTAGTTTCGCTTTCGGTAATCTTTTAATTTCAGATCTTCTCATTTTTCATTTTTCTCTCAGTTCTCAGTTCATTCTTCTCCTCTCTTCAGATTGTTATCTGGGAGTTAAAAGATCGTTATTTGGGGTTTAGCCTTTGTTAACCCAAAATAAGGCCTGTTATTTGGGGGTTCAGCTTTGTTATCTGAGTTAACGGACGTTATTTGGGGTTCAGATTCTGTTATCTTAGGAAACAAGATCGTTATGTGAGGGGTTCAGCCTTGTCAAACCAAGATAAGGACCGTTATTAAGGGTTCAGATTTGTTATTCCTAGAGAAGCTTTATTAACCCCAGAACGATCGTTTTGGGGGGGTTCAGCTTTGTTAACCCAAGATAAGGGCCTGTTTATTTGGGGTTCAGCGGTGTATCTTAGGTTAAAGGATGTTATGGGGTTCAGCTTTGTTATCTTGAGTTAACGGATCGTTATTTGGGGTTCCATTTGTGGTAACCCAAGATAACGACCTTTATTTGGGGTTCAGATCTGTTATTCATGAAAGCCTTGTTACCCAGATAAACGCGATCGATCGTTTATTGGGGGGTTCATCTTTGGTTAACCAAGATAAGGCCTGTTATTTGGGTCAGCGTTGTTATCTTAGTTAACGGATCGTTATTTGGGGTTCAGCTTTGTTATCTTGAGTTAACGGTTCGTTATTTGGAGTTAGCTTGTTAACCCAAGGATAACGACTGGTTGATTAGGGTCAGCGTTGCGATCTCAAGATAAGCTTTGTTACTCAAGATAAGGATCGTAATTTGGGGTTAGATTTTGTTAACCAAGATAACGACGTTATTTAGGGTTCAGATGATAGATAAGCTCTGTTTAACCCCAGATAAACGATCGTTATTTGGGTTCAGCTTTGTTAACCCAAGTAAGAACCCGTTATGTGGGGTTCAGCTTTGTTATCTTGAGTTAAACGAATCGTTATCCCTAGCTTAACGGATCGTTATTTGGGGATAGGCACATCGTTTGCTAATATAGGGATAAGGCGAAAGTGACACACTTGAGCTTCCTACTATCTCGGTCCCCAATGACATTACAAAAATCACCTCTTAAACCCGCCTTCAACAGATCTTCGGAATATTCATGTAATTTAGGGAAAAAATTCACGTAAAATCATCGATGGTTAGTGGATTGAAGAGACATGAGGACAGTTTCATAGAGAAGCGCCCTCATTTTGATAACCCAGGTTTTTTTTGTTGACTATTGGGATGCTACCAAATAAATTAGATCAACAAACTGAAGTGATGAGCGAATACGCCATCTTTATGTAATAAGATGAGGATTTAGTTAATTTCGTCGTGCACGACAGAAATTATACATCATGGCCAACTTAACAGCAACGTGTAAATTCAAAGCGGCATAAGACATCCCTCCGGACAATCGTGTCAAGGACTCCCAGCAATTTTTCTCTAGTTACTCTGAATCCAAGTACGTTGAAAGCCAGCTATACGGCGCGCAGTGCAATTGGGGATCGCAAAAGCATGAAACATAAACGGTTCTAAAAGAACTGTATGGTAAATTGACATTGTCAAATAAAACAAATGAAATGTCTTTGTTTCAACAGACACCCTTTCCGTTTCATACCCCAAGAGGACGGTACAAAACTGGACACGAGGTATGCCTTTATAATCAAAATTCTATTACCTCTGGTGCACATGATTGAAAAAGCAGCATTATGATTGTCAGTTTATGCCCCATTATTCGTACTAATGGGTAGCCAAGCTTTCTTATTTAAATGAAGTGTAGGTAAAGATTAGAAATAAAGGGTTTTGCAGTGTCATGTATGGGCGCATAATGCATCCTCCCCTTAGGCAAGAAAACCAAATAAGGGGCTCGGCTGCGCCTCTCCCTTTTTAGTTTTTCTGACCTAGTACACATTATCGCCCATAAATGACACTGAAAACCCTTTATTTCTTAAATTACATCGCGGTCCCTGTACCGCGAGTGTCGTCTGCCTCGCCGTTGTGAAGGGGCCAAAGGGCAGATCACCAAGGTCACATGGGAGCACAAACAGTAACCAACCCCGCCCCTCCTTTCAACCAAGTATAACGTAGCCCTGCGGAACTCATACAGCATCAATATATTAAGGTAAATTTTGACCACGGCAAAAATAACAAGATACAAACACAGACACACACACAGACATACGACGAGTAATCCCTATGTGCTTCCACTTCTTGCAGACGACACAAAAAACCAGGGCAAACCAATCCACGCTTATTTTGACTTATCACGAACCCTTTATGGGGTTCATTATTGAAAGAGGTGTAGTCCAGGGGTTAACCCCAGCAGAACCGGCATATGAATGCAAAAGAGTCTGCACGTAATATTTTGATGGGACAATATTGACATGCAGATGCAAAATCTTGCAGATGCAACTTTGTTTCATTCTTGAGCATTTGGTGGTATTGAATGGGGTACTTTAGCAGGAGTTAAATGGGTAAATATTTCAAATAGGTACAAAGATTTAAGATGATTAAAAGTTGGCTATACCTAGGGCAATACCTTTTATACTTTAAAATGTTCAAGGTAATGCTTACAAGGAAATTAATACTAGTCCACTTTATCTTTCTTACAAAATGTAATCACCCAAATTGTAGTCAATTTTGTGGAAGTGATTCAGTAAGGTCCATTTCATTATGTCTGAAATTTTTTCATGCCATTTTGCTGAAGTGTGCTTTGGTGGTTTACAGGAATAAACAGGATACCAGAAAATTTAATTTGGTGTCATTGGACATTAGGGGTCAGCAAAAAATTCTGTTGGCCCTTAGACATACAATGGGCGAGCCGACACCGACGTAATCCGATAATATCATGCAAAAAACAATTCACACATGCAATTTCAGTTTCATTGGTTTTACAAAAAACAAGTTTGAATCAAAACGGGTCTTGTGTAACAAATTAGAGTAAGTAATATTTAACAACTGAAATTACCATTATATAATATCCAATCATAAAGAGTCAGTTATTGAAAGTCAACCCACTCAATGTCAAAAGTTCATGAAACATAATGTGAACTACAGCTCGATTATTTTGTTTATATCTTTCCGTAACCTATTGCACAAAATAATATAGTATACTCAGTATCCAAAATTGCGAGAAAGAATTAAACCTGAATGTGTGTTCTGTAAATTAAAACTTAAAATTAAATTGCACTTGTTTTCAAGCGAATACGAAACTTCCCATGGTTTCACTTTTATCACAAGTTTCGTTGCAGGTTAAAACCATGAAAACCTGCGATCCAAAGAAAACCGTGGCCTGTGGCCATACACCAGCCATATGGGACTTTCTATCTGGGACATTGAGCATTTATTAATCAGTATTTCTTTGCTAATCTCGAGTTGCATTAATTTATAACCATGCGTATTATTTCCCACTTAAGTTTAAAATATCTTTTGTTTATTTTTTACAAAAAGCACGCAGCTGAAGCATATGTTATTTATGTAACTAACGATACATCTGTGTGTGGTCAAAATGAGAAAAAGGCTGTTTTTATGATCTCAGTATTAAAATACTACAGTAACTTCGTTCTCCAAAGTCAAAATGACACAGAATTCACGACCAAAACAAACGTTTAAGCAGAAATAATTCTTAACTATCTTTAATATTTTTACTCTGCATAGGTGTTCTTTTTAATCGCACTGTATCCTCGCACCTCTAACTCTAGACCAGGCTGCTAACTTGTACAACATGTGTGTATGTCACATCATCTAAGAGCTATCCTCAAAGTCGCATACATGTCTTGTTGTTGAGAACAGGTTTGTTTAAATAACACTCTCACAGGAGGTTTTGAATCAATCACGATATGCATTGCAAGAACCTATACTGTACTGTACAAAATACATGTCAGTACCTAGGAATAAAAGGGGTCAAGAACCATTAATTGTTCACGAGGTATACGTTAGTGTCAATAGAACCTAACGGGGCATTCCTCTTGGGCTCTATTCACTGCGCGCAAGATTGAGACCGAGGGTCCGTGTTCGAATCCCGGTTCTGGAAGGACGAGAAATAAGTCGCTGGTATATCTCGGTGATGAATTAGATGATGGATGGGCGTCAATCTACCATCGGCCTGGGCGGTCCGTGACAAATTTGGTGGCAGAGGTGTCTCCTGGGGTTTCTTAACTCCAGGCGAACCCCGGTATCGGAAAGCTCGAGTCAATGATAGCCCTGGGAATGAGTTAGTGAAAGGCCTGCAACGTACCTTGTATCGAGGAGGCAGGAGTTTAAGGCACGGGACGTGCCTTGTGAGGAAAGGGAGTAATGTCACGAGGTATAAGTTCGTTAGTGTCAATAGACCTAACGGGGAATTCCTCTTTGGCTCTATTCACTGCGCGCACGACTTGAGACCGAGGGGTCCCGGGTTCGAATCCCGGTCTCGGCAGGACCGAGAAATAAGTCGCTGGTATATCTCGGTGAGGAAATAGATAATGGATGGGTGTCAATCTACCATCGGCTTGGGCGGTCCGTGACAATATCATGCTAAAAATTCCATAAGTACTAACACTTTATAACCTAAAATGGGTGTACAAGTCTGGATTTTTATGTGTTAAGAATAGGAGTTTGTGGGATCACATGGCCTCAGGGGAAATTTCCTTAAACTGATGCATTGTGGGATTGATTCAATACACCCTCTGATTAACACTAATGAAAGTTTATAGCCCTGGAGCTAGCACACATTTGTAGCACATCTCAAGTACAAAAGGTTTGAGTGATTAAATATGTAGACAGCCTAACAGGAACCCCTGAAACGCGATTCTTAAGTGCCGCAAGTGGTGCCTTAAGAGAGGGGACCAAGAAAAAGATTGTACAGGGGTCAATTTTTTAAATTGATCCAATCATGCTGAAAAGTATACTAGTACCATATTATGTGTCAAACCATAAGGATTCAGAAAAGGTATAGTTTGTAATATGTACAGCCTAAAGTTTCAGAGTTAGAGGCTAAAAACAGCAAAAATCAATAAAAAGGGTCAAATTTTAAAATTGCTCCGATTGGATAAAAAATGGTGCAAATTATTGGTGGAGCTCATAGGATTAAAATTAGGAATAGTTTTGAGTGTCTCAAATGCTTGCTTAAGGAAGTAGGGGGGTAACAAGACCAAGCCCCATTGAATGCAATGGATGTTGACCTTCTGTGCCCCCTACATCCGAAACTAAGCATTTAAGACAGTTAAAACTATTCCTTATTTTAACCCTATGAACTCCACCAATAATTTGCACCATTTTTTATCCAAATCCGAGCAACTTTAAAATTTGACCCCTGTACAACTGAAATTGACCCTTATTATTGATTTTTGCTGTTTTTAGCCTATAACTCTGAAACTTTAAGCTGTACATATTACAAACTATACCTTTTCTGAATCCTTATGGTTAGACACATAACATGGTGCGCTTTTCAACATGATTGGATCGATTTAAAAATTTGACCCCTGTACAAACTTTGTTTTGGCCCCCTTATCCTTAAGGCACCATTTGCGGCACTTAAGAATCACGTTTCAGGGGTCCCTGTCAGTCTGTCAACATATTTAATCACTCAAACCTTTTGTACTTGAGATGTGTTACAAAGGTGTGCTAGCTCCCGGGTTATTAAAACCACTATTGAGAGTCGAAGAAAATAGCTTTTATGAAATCTATATAACATTGTGGTATTACCTGATTCGTGATGATGCACAACCTATTATTATACTATTAATTCGTAAGACAGTGTACTTAATTTTGCCAATCTGTCGTTTCTTTTCTTTCAGAATCCGATGATGTTCTAAGAGAGTGTGTGGGATGGTTGGAATAGAAAACACGCTTTTTGTGTCTTCAGAGGTTATCTGTATACAAACGCAAAAACTTATAATTTCATACAATGTAAACAAAAGAAACAAAGGCCCTTAAAACTGAAGGAATTTAAAGGTGCAACGAGAGATTTCTGGGCATCCATACATTGTGCCATAGGTTGTGCTTTCATATAGATAAACTCAATGGATTTTTTTACCTTCTATTTAATAACATAAATTTCTTGAAAGTTAAAGCAAAATGCGATTTTGATTTGCCTAATTTTAATATATATACCTATACGCCGGTGGGTGTTCGTTTTCGCATGAAAAGGAGCGTAAAATGTCAATTGACAATTACATTGGCACCACATGCAGAAAAGGGGAGTTTTGGTAGGGTCAAACAAATACAAGGGGCGGAAACCACCCTCCCTTCGGTAGACGAGGGTTAATTGGGCGGGGAATTCTTTCAGTAATATCGTGCAACCCGAAAAAAATCTATACGAATTGTTATTTTAATGTTCAAAGCAGGACATTGCATTTTATTGAGGTTAGATACGGAAAAGATGAAACGACTTGATGTATTTTTTATTTACTAAAAATTAAGTAAAAGTATATGTAGTATATGCAATAAAAAATCTAATAATTCCAATATATGTACATGTATGTATTCATAAATGTAGCATAGTTTCGGTGATGGATTCAGAATGTAAAATTCAAAATGTAAAATTAAGACTAGTCCCTAAGTTTTTCACCCCCTCAAAAAAAGAACGTCCAAAAGAATAACCGCATGCTTAAATGAATGACCAAATGGCTTATTTCATTTACTGTAGAACCATCCTTTGCGCATACTTTATTCAATTAAAATTGGGACCTACCGGTTTTCCTGGGGGTAGGGTAAGTCGTCAAAGTTCCGGGGTGAGGGGGTGGTGCAACCTCAGAATTTTGTTTTGCTCCTATTCAAAAAAAATATAAACATGAAACTTACTATGTTCATGTAGGTCAGAAAGACATTTCTTTTTATATAAAACGCAACAACCGCTACGCAACATTTTTTCCGTAGTAGTGCATTACACTGTAGTTTGAATAGAATGGACTTCGCCATTTCACTTTAACAAAATTCGAAACAAATTAATTTCTCAAACTTGAGCAGAGTTGGGTTCGAACCTACGACAAGTAGAGATTACGAAGCATTCTTAAAGCAATAACAGCACATTTTTTGAAGAGCGCCCCCAATTTTCAAAATTTGATATTTTTGCACAGTTATGTTGGTAATTGTCTAGGAAACTACACTTGCGAACGAGAATGCTCAAAAATGCGTATTTATCATAAAAAAGCGATTTTGTAATTAGAATTGGGATCCTAGATTGTACTTAACCGTTACGGCAGAGCTGGAAATGCTAAGTTTATGTCCGTCCATGATGAAATAGTGCCACCTCAAGAAAATGACCTCTAACTTGACTTGCCTGAACCAATAAAACAACTAATGGATGAGCGTAAACACGTACAATTCCCAGCTATTTCATGTTGGAAGGCCGTTTCCATCAGCCGTTGAATTATTATCGGAGATCTCCGATATTAATCATAATTATTCTAATTACAAAATTCTTTCGTTTGCGACACATAGACATTTTCGAGCTTAACCATTCACAGGTATAGTTTACTAGCCAGTTACCAATGCAACCGGGTAAAATTCTCGAAATATTTTGAAAATTGGGGGCGCTCTTCAAAAAATGTGCTATTATTGCTTTAACCACTGGACTAACAAGAGATTTTTTGGTGATGTTGGGATTTTAAATTAATATAAGTCTTAAGACAGACATGCGTATATACAAGAGATACACGTAATAATACAAACAATCAATAGCATGTGTTATTGAGTGAACTGTGGCTATTAAAGATGATTCTGTAACACACAACTACGGAAAATAATTTTGCAACCGGTACGACTCCCGTCTTGTACAAGTTTTGGCTGAACATATAAAATCGCCTTATTTTTCAGCAAATATTTTGAAATTTGTGTTAACTACTTTATACTATTTTCCTAATTAAATCGATGATTGATACAATTGTAAATCAAGGTTAGTTATAGAAAAATACTTTGTTAGACGAGGGATGTTTACAAATGTTTGTATACTCATTACTCCCATTATTTTTTATAAATCGGTGGTTGATTCAAATTGGGGTTAGTAAGTTAAGCTTTAAATAATACGTTGTTAGACGAGGGATAATCATTTTAATATTTATTACAATTGTTTCTATACTCCATTGTTTTTTAAATTGGTTAATGTTATTAAATTAAGGTTAGTTATAGTTCATATAAGATGATGTTTAGCCGAGGGCTTTCGCATCTGGAGCTTTTTTTTGTAACACGTCCTCCGCAAAGGGGTCGGGTTTCAAATTTCCTTCAAACGCATTCAAATAATGTATTTATTTTTATCACATAGGCTATATCTGTTACTCATACATTTCTTGATTATATTGTGCGGTTTGGTTCAAATTAAGATTAGTGATAGAAAATACAGCGTGCGTCAATGAGAACACAGGATTCAAAGCGATATTTGTTCTAAAAAAACAAATATGCATCCGTTGTGTCCAATTTGATTTTATTGTCCATTGTCTCATCTTTGAGAAGAATTTTGTTTGGTGGAATTTGGATTTTGGGGTTGAAAAGTTATGTTTAGTGAAGCCCTTCTGAATCAGGTGTGTCCGATTCAATGACGTTAACGACCAGTTGTGTACAATATATCGAATATATCGAGGGTTGAGTGCAAGAAGGCCCCATCTGCAATAGCTGCCATTTGTCAGTTGTGTTCTTATTAAGTGTTAAACCTGCCAAATCTAACATGTGGCAGCTATTGCAGATGGGGCTTTTTTGCCCTAAACCCTCGATATGTGAAAGATAATCTAGAACAAAACTCTGTTTAAAACAACTGATGACACGTGTCATTTAAATTTAATAAACTGGGCTATCATTGTTGTAAAGTATCGTGGGTGTCGTTTCTAAATGAAATATTATATCAGAGTTTTGGAGATGATATTGCACCTTCAATTAATATAATAATGCTGCGGATTTACAGCATTCGGATTACGGAGGAGCAATGCCAATTTTCGAGGGCCGTCGAGTGCCAAATTGTGTAAACACGTATTTCAATACGGAATAAATCGCAATCTCATCATAGTGCGCAGTTCACACTCCATAGAAAAACGTTTTACACAATTTGGCAGTGGTGTTCATTCAGTCTCTTTGAAGGGGATTCATAATAGTAGGGCATATCTCGTAGCATTTACAAAGGTGGTGCACCGCTGAGAAGTACATAATTTTTCTGAAATATATAAATTTTCTAAAATTATAAAAAATCAGTTCTACATGTGTTCTCACGTCTAGTATGTGCATATTTTCTAGAAAAGGAATAATCAAATGTCATCTCATTTCCCCCTGAATATCAGTGACCAACGGACGCACACCGTGATTCATTGACTTCAGCAAATACTGGCGCTATTGATAAATAAATCCACCCGGTATGCAGAGGACAAACAAAGTGCTTTTATTCCTTTTATATGGCACTGCAGAGCCACTGTTATTGTCCATGAAGCTGAACAGCTTTCAGGTGTTATCACTGCTTGCTTTAGATTGAGCTCTCCTCGTTCACGAATAAAATAAACTCGAGCTTCTACAGTGAGTTCAGTAACTTTGACCGCATATATCATCATTCATTTATTCAAAAGGAATCGAAAATGAACAAAAGTCATGAAAGAAACGTTGTTTGCAATGAAGTGACCCAACATATTGGTGCAGAATCAAGATCCATAACTTATTGTTGGACCTCCTTTTTATTCAATTGACCAGGTTTTTAGAAGAAAACAAAATAATTAAAGGGTATCCAGCGACTCATGCGCAATACAATGCAGCATGGTAAAATATATTGCTGAGATTATTTTTAAAAACAATGCTTTTGGAAATAATCTCAGCCATGTTCGGCACCGGTTTACTTGCATTTCAGATGGGTCGATGAATACCAAAGATTTTCGATTTCCGCTAATAACGCGACCAATTGAATAGAAATGAGGGTGGTTCTGCACAAAGATGTTAGGTCACAGTCTGTCAAATAACTTTTCTCTCATGATTTTTTTCATCTTCGTTTCCTTTTCGAATAAATGATGAAATATACGGTTAAAAGTTAATTGAATACGCACTAGAAGCTCAGTGTTTATTCATTTGTGAAAGAGGAGAGTTAATTTGTGTTCCACATCATAAAAATAGCTTATGTAAATTAGGGTGGTGGTATAACACCTGAATATTTTTCAACTGCATGAAAATAACAATGGCTTCTACAGTTCCGATAAAAGGAATTGAGTGGTTTGGTCCTCTGCAATACAGACTTGGTCTCTGCATCCGAGCGGATTACTTATAATTGGCTGGAGTCCATGAAATCATGATGTAATCCGTTGGTCACCGATATTCAGGGCAAAAAATGAGATGGCATTATTCCTTTTCTGAAAGCGCACTACTAGAACGTGAGAACACACGTAGAACCGATTCTATCATTTTAGAAAAATCATTTCGTAAGAATTATACACTTCCCAGGGTTGTGCAACCTGGTCCTTATCTGAGCAATGTTGTTCTTTTTGGCCCCATGGCCTATAGATGATTTTGGTGCACACCTCTTTCCATACTAAACTAAACCCTATTTTAAACCGAAAGCTACCATATATTTAAAAATGACAGTACAAGAAACTCAAAACAATACTTATGACGATTTGAGGTATACGAAAAAAAATTGTGAGAAGAGGAACATGAAAATTGTCAATAATGAGGGGGTTGGCATGTACTTTAAATTAAGAAATCTAAAAAAATCAGGGGGAATGCGAAATTGTTTGACAGAAGCGAAAGGGTACTAAAGCAATTCTAACTACTGACCTCTACACATGGATAGCGTGCTTGCGCACCGTTGAATAGTCGCCGATTTAAACCACAGGAAGTTGCATTTTGCCGCCGGCTCAATATTGCTTCAACTTTTATTTTCAAAAAAAGTTAAAGGAATATTGTATTACAAAGAACATCTGTGTGGATTATGTGCAAACCAGCAGGGTTGCAATATTTCCCACAATATTGAGAGGGCAACATTCAACTTCCTGTGGTTCAATTCGGTGACTCCGACCCTGGTAGAGGTCAGTCACTAGTGGTGTACTCTACCAAGAACTCGCTTCACACCTGTGTCATAAAGACGGAAAATCTCATTCGTGAGGGAACAACTACATTTCTGATGTCTCTCTTTTGAGATCGGTGTTGGCAGTAAAATACCACATAATCCAAGTTGTCTGTTGCATAACACTACATGTATAATGGTTGAAAACGGGCTATCATCCAATATAGTAAATCAAGCAAGGAAGAAAGAAGGAAGAGATAAAGAAGGAACCACACCGACGTCCACAATCCGATTTTAATATGTTTTCCATTCACCAGCACAAAAGGAGGGATTCAACAGCGACCCTTTATGCCATCCCTCTTGGCCGCAATAGAGGATCGGCGCGAACAATCATATTGGAGAATTCTTTTGAAAACTATGCGAACACGTAAAGTGTACAGTATATTGCATATTACAACATGTTACGCTAACTCCGTGGTTATTTGTTGCTATTTTCGTTAAAATAACGCAGTGTTTGTACATCGTTATGCGTTCAGTGTAGTGACCAGACGGTGAGAAACAAACAGAAAAGAAAGTTTACTAAATTTGAACGGGTTGCACCCGGGGGGGGGGGGGTCATCTTGGATTTTCGTTGGGTACCCATGCTCGTTCCAGGGCTTCTGAAAGTGACCCCTAACGGGAGCAATGTTCAGTTAAAATATACCGGCCCCTAATGGGACCGTTTTGGTGAAATTGAATTATACTAGTGTAAGAGAGAAAATATACCCCTAACGAGCTACTTTGCCGTGGTTGACCCTTGGCGGGACCTGTTCTCAATACTGAAAAAAGATACACAATAGCCAATATACCAGAAAAATGACACTTGTGCTACTACAAGAAAAAATACACATTTAGGGGTATTTTGCTGATATGTTTAGGTAATTTTTTCTATGTGTATCATTGAACCAGTCCACAATAACAACAATGAAATTGACCCCCTAGCGGGGGACTAGAACTTGATTAGTGTGATCCCCCTAGCGGTTTAGTCCCGCATTGCTGCTAGTCCCTCTTTTTGAAACACGCCATGGTTCCCGACCAAAATCCAAGAAACTTGCTTGATTCGCTGATTCCCGATGACCCGGAATATTTTTTTTTCTTTAGCAAGAAAGAAACAACCACGAAACTGCGAATTTTCGAGCGAGAAATCGGATTAGGGTCTCCTCGGAAAGGACCACTTGTGGGAGGAGGATCTGAATGACAATTGCAATGATGGGCGGCCAGATGGATTGGTCAAAGCAAAGTGGATCGTTGTGCTTCCTTCTATCTCTTTCTTCCATGATTCCAAGCTACCGTGAGATATCTTCGCTGTAAGAGAGATAGAAGTGTTGGATGATGGGTTAAAAATAATATTTAGACAATTTAAGCAGAGTAATCGCTTGATCATTTTAATCCTGTACAGTGTCAAAAAATGTGAGATGTCTCGATTTTACTTGCTAGTATTCGATGCATTGCTTTTAGTACTGCGCTTGTAGAGTCCGCTTCTCCAGATTAGTTTGAAACCTTGTTTCATTCACTGAGGAATCTACACTGGATGCTGGCTGCGCACCGTTGAATAGTCCCCGATTGAAACCACAGGAACTTGCATTTTGCCCTGCGCAATTTGGCTTCACTTTATTGTCAAAGTTAAAGGAATTTTGTAGAACAATAGAACATCTGTGTGCACCAGCAGGTGTATGCATTATTTTTTCGCCATATTGAGAAGGCAAAAAGCAACTTCCTGTTGTTTCAATCGGCAACTCAGACCCGCTATCTATCCATTGTGCTTATTTTGTTCAACTGTCCATTATAGTTACCAAAGCGGTCAGAGACCGTTATTTAAACCTATGAATATTCATCAGACCGTTATTTTTTTTCCGAAAGTGGTCTCTGGACACTTCCGGAAAAAAATAACGGTCTGAGGAATATGGTTAAACAATAAAGGACAATTGAACAAAAGAAAATTCTAGAAACACCTCAGCCTCAGGTGTAAATGAAAGAAATAAACAATAGTGAAAGAACTGATAACTCAATATAAAAGCTTATTGGGAACATCGGATTACCATTTGCTTGTTAGCTTATCTGTCGTTTACGAATCAGCCAAAGTAGTGATTGCAAGTCATGCAAATTTCTTCTTCACTATTTTAAAGCGACGATCGAAATATTTTGCTCTTTTATTGTTGAAATAAACAACGATGAAAGAACTGGTGACTCAATACAAAAGCTTATTGTGATTGTCGTGTTACCATCTGCTTGTTGGTTAATATATTAATACATGTATATCGACTACGAATCAGCCAAGATGGTTATTCAAAGTCATGGTAATCTTTTCTATTTAAAAAGACAATTTGAACATTTTCCTTTTACTTTAAAATTGGGACAATTACTACCCGTAACGCCAGATCACTGAATACGGGATTTAAAAATAAAATTAAGGGAGAAGAGTATAAAAAGAGAATGTAGTTTCTGTCTTTGTTTTCTTTATATAAGCGCAATCGAGTGCTAGTGATAGCTGTAAGACAGAGTCTATTTAAGAATCGCCTCAGATAGGTTATCTTGGCAGCTAAAACTTTGTTAAATACTAACCTGCGTGACCAATATTCCTATGTATCAAGATCTTAAATTCGTGGTGTCAGAATCCGAGGTCAAATATACGAGTGAAAGGGTTATTTGTACTGTACCTACTTAAATATCCAAAACCTGCCTACTAAATAACCATTAGACACGGATTAACCAGTCAATAGGATAATCTTCTCAACAGATGGGACCATTTCTAAATAAGATCAGGCTATCCCCGACAATAAGATTGTGTTAGACTGCTGCACAAGTGAACATAACAGTACAATTGGTGTTTTTAATTAAGAAAAAAACATAACGCTGCTTCAAGATATTTAAAACAAAAACGAAATATTCTCAATTTTACTGAATAATTATATCAAATCGATTTTACTTCTTGTCTCGACGTATATGTAAGATAAAGAATTCAAAACACACCGTTATGAAAGTCTCGCCGCTTTTCGGAGTCTAACAGGCTCACCAGACCTTACCAAAACACCATTATTTTCATAATGGTGTGGCTTCTCATCCTTATCCTACGGTAGAGGGTCAGTGGTTTCTTGGACTCATGAGCCTGATGGGCTCTATAATCATTGCCACCGTGGACTACCAATTTTTTTAAACTATCCTTTAATCATCAGTTTTCTTCCCTTAGGTTACTCCTAAGTTGCATATAAGTAGGTCAAAAGAGTAGTAGCAAAGAGTGGCCAAGTTCTAATCGATTATTTTAATAATTCTGATCAAAACGTACTGGCTAAATAGAGGACGTGCTCAAAATGCCATTGGCAAATGAAGCAAATTGGTAGTAACATAACCGTCCCCGTAAAAGAAATATATATTCAAGATTTTTTGTCCAATAAGCTCAGTTTGACTTACAATTCATAAAATATATTACATACATCACTAATTCCCGAAAAAAATAATACATTGATGTAAAATTACAAAATAGAGGCCTTTTAAATTTTTTGAAAACGGGCGGATTTTTGCCACGGCTTCATTGATCAAAAGCGCCCAATTTTGGTTTGTTTGTTTTGTTTTTTGTTTTATTTCTTCTTTAAACTGTAACTATTCAGTGGACGATACAAATGTCCTCTTTTCTTCCATAAGGCCCAGGGTACATCTTAAAATTATAACATACAATATAATATCATATATTACAAGTTAAACATAAAATTGTGAAAAGAGTAAAAATAATCTTAACTACTTATATTACCACCAAAGTGAGAAACCAGAGCAAAAATAATGTTATAAAATCACAGGAAGCAATACTAGATAAGTGAGAAATTCATTTGAATACATTTTACATAACAAAACAGATGCAAAGCAAAAGTAATGAGTAGTTATTGCACAATAAGTCAGATCTCCTATGATTACATCAATATAATAGTATTTCATTCAATCTTCCGAAGAGTAAAACATGAGTAAATTGGCAAGAAATAAAACTTAACAATTTATAATACAAATAAAACTTTGTAGGGTACAAGCCCCAGAGAGACTTAAAAACATATTAAAACAGAGAAACCCTAACAGGGTAACCAATTCGAGATCAAAATTGGAATTATAAATAGATTTCAGACAATTTAATGTTAACATTAGACAACCAAGATACGTAAAGAAACAAAATACATTTATACTAAACAATCACTTTTCAAATGGTAAACCCAGATTTTTAAAATGGACACACTCTCTGGAAACGGACATTTTATGTTTGCAGTTATAGAATTCCAAGCCTTTGGGCCCCCCGAAATAGAAGAACGTCCTACCTGATTCAGTTCTGGGTTTGAAATGTAATGGCAATATTTCCCTGAGAACTACCGCGAGTCTTGTGACTATGCCAGTGTTTGATAACATAAAATAAGATTGAAGTGCATCTGGTGGACCAGACCTAATAAGCATTTGAACACGGTAAGGCACAGATTGTCTTTTCTAACGCTCACCAAAGCCTTCCACCACCCAATGCTTTTCTCTGATTAAGTAAGATGGGGTTCTGACAGTGGACTTAAGGAGGGCCCTCCCCTGCCCGGTTTTTGCAGACGTGCCACCTTGTCACAACGTAACATTTGGTTGCAATTTCCCCACACCACATCACAAGATTTTAAACCTGGGAGTTCAAGGGTTTTATAGATGATATTCATATCTTGTACTGACAAGCCATCGCCGTTATACGATAAAATAACCCGATACATACTTAGACCAGTGAGTCAAAAGTATTTATATGAGTGTCCCATTTCAAAATTGGTCTAAGTTAGCCCAAGGTATTTATATTGGTCAACATTTTCAAGCTGGGTGTTTTTCAAATACAAACGAAGTTGGTTGGCCTTTCCATTTTTTTGTAATTGAGCAAAATAGCATGCTTTACGTTTTTTTTGGCATTCAATGTTAACTGGTTCTCTTCCATCCACGATGTAATTTTACCATATCTGCAATGAGTGACATTGCTCTCCTCGTGAGGTCAAAGTGATGACCAAACTCGTGTTGAAAAAAACTCAATGTTATTGCTGACACTGTAATTACTGATGGATTAATTAAGTACTAATAATACAATTTGAAAATAAGTTACGAATGACAATATTTTGTTTTCAATTTCGTTGTGGTTTTAATTATTATTGAAGTGCCAACACACGCGATATGATGTCACAACGACGTAAATTCTGGATGGTCATCACTTTGATGTCACAATTTTCCTGCGATGTGGATTTGTCGGAATCGTTTTCAGTAACTATTGGGCGGAAAATTTAAAAGGGCAAAACTACTCAAACAAATGGGAAAATTTTCAATTATTTGATTAATGGTAATCTCTTACGTAACTTAAGCTTTCCATCATACCAAATTTTCCAAATATTCAGAATCATGAACTAAGTTCTTTTAATTGTTACCTTTCACAATGTGACAATTAAAATTTTTCTTCTATATCCCTTATTTAATTCTTATAACTTGACAATTAAGGGGCTCGTCCTTTTTTTAAATTTGAAACTGCGAGCCATGGTTATTTTCAATGAAGCTGAAAAGATTTCAGGTGTTATACCACAACCCCAAATTACAGACGGGTATTTTTATTAGTGGAACACAATACACCTGTCCTCTTTCACGAATAAACACTGAGATTCTTAGTGTGTGTTCAATTAACTTTTAAACGTGTCTATTCGAAAAAGGAAACGAAGATGAAAAAGTCATGAAAGAAAGGTTATTTGGCGGAATGTGACCCTACATATTTGTGCAGAAGAACCAACCTATTTCTATTCAATTGGTCGCGTTATTAGCGAAATCGAAATTCGTGGTATTCATTCGAACCATCTGAAATGCAAGTAAACCGGTGTCGAACATGGCTGAGATTATTTCATAAGCATTGTTTTAAAAACTGATTCAGCAGATTGGTGCATTGTATAGCCACATTAATTCGATGGAAACCCTTACACTTTGTTTTCTTCGAAAAACGTGTCAATTGAATAGAAGAAAAGGTGTCCAACAATAAGTTATGGATCTTGGTTCTTACAAATATGTTGGGTCACAGCCGTGCAAACAACGTTTCTTTCATGACTTTTTGGTCATTTTTTGTTTCCTTTTTGAATTATGAATGGTGATATTGCGGTAAAAGTTATTGACTCACTGTAAAGCTCGATTTTTATTTACATTTGTGAACCAGAGGAGCTCAATCTAAAGCAAGTAGTGATAACACCTGAAAGCTGTGCAGCTTCATCAGTGCGGATTCCAGGAGGGGGGCGGAGGGGGAGCGCGCCTCCGGTAATTCTGCAAATCTTGCAATCATCCATTTTTGACAAGTTTAAGCCTTCAGCCCCCCGGTAATTTTGACGTTTTCAAATCCTTGATCCGCCCCTGTTCATGGACAATACCAGTGGCTCTGCAGTTCCAGATAAATAAAAAGAGCATTGTTTGTTCCTCTGCATACCGGGTGGATCTATTTATCAATATTTGCCAGTATTTGCTTAATTCCTATAATTCACGGTGTGCGTGCGTTGTCCTGATTTAGGGAAAATGAGATGACATTTAATTCCTTTTCTAGAAAATATGCACATTCTAGACGTGAAACACATTAGGGACGATTTTTTATAATTTTAGACAATTTTGTTTAAGAAAAATTAAAATGTAGTTTCCAGGGGTGCGCCACCTTTGTAAATGGTACTAGCTCTGCCCTACTATTATGAATTGAGATCCCCTTCAAAGAGACTGAATGAAAATCGGCATTGTTCCTCCGGTAATTTGAATATATCCGAATGCTGTAAATCCGCAGCATTACGGCGTCAATTTTTGTTCATCTTTTCATTCATGTCTTTCTATCTATAAAATAAATGAGTCCGATATAGGTTGACGGCACACTGGGCACGATTCTCTTTCGATTTAATCTTGACAAGACACGTTTGACACAAACACAAATGTTTGCCATGTCAAAGTTACAACTTCTCTCTTTTCCTTTTCTAGGCATACAATGCAGATCCATTTTTCTCACTGTTTTTGTTAATTTGTGCCAGTGTCGGTTTTTTCTTGAAGGTCGCCTGGGCTTCAGTTCGGGTTTCTGTCAAGTTGACGTTTCTTCCGGGTAATTTCGTTTTGCAAAGTAATCATACATCGTTTAGATTGCACGACTCCAACTCTTTAGAATCCTCTTGTGCCCGGGATAGCATGATTGCAAGAGCATCGATTGATTTGTTTTTGATTTCATTGCCTGTACCTGTATGTCCGGAACATCGAAGTTCAAGGAGAACACATGTTAATAGTGACGTTTACTAATACTTGTTCCCATTTGAAACAGTGTTGAATCGTAAAAAGGAAGGCTGTATATACAAAATCAATGTATTTCACCGAATTGTGAACAAATGTAGCAAAATAAGTAGGACGACTCAGCAACCTGTTGCGGATTGTTGTTAGAACCTCCAATATGAGAAATAAGCTGGCAAAAACCTTCATAGAATGAGAGGCAAAAAGTCACAAGTCCTTCGACAAGCTTGAAGTAACCTCCAAATGAGAAGCAAAACTTCCAAGTCCTTCGACAAGCTTGAAGCAACCTTCACAGAGATCTCCAAAATAAGAACGCTTCATACAAGCGGATGTACAAGTCGAGAGAAAACAATGCCGGCTCTCTCTAGCAAACTATCCGGGGCCCCTAACAAATTGTAATAAATACACATGTATACGCATGTTATCACCCATGTTATCTCACAAGTTATTCAACAACAACACCCCATGCAACATATTGAAAACAATACGATGTTCCACACACGAGGTATATCTAACATTGAATTTGTCCAGTGAAATAACACAAGTAATAGGATGTATTTAAAACAATTCTCGCTCTCTTGTGTGTGACGTCTGTGTCTCACTCTGCGAAATGAAATTTGTGAATCTTGATTAGTGTTATGCTGCAGTACATGATGCCAACCGTGTACAACTCGAGGCCTGGGAGGCACTGTGACGTTTTGAAAATTCCTTTGTCGCCTTCTGGGCATACTGCGCTCGTAGGGTTGCAGTAGACGGATTGTAGGCGTACATACCAGAATTGCAGAAATGTTTAATATTCAGTGAGGATATGGTTGCAGTACATCCGTCAATATAAACACGCACTGTTTTTTTTTATCGAACTCGAACAACAAAGAAGTGCCAGGAACAAAGGTCAACCATATGTATACGCAGCCCGTAATCATAGCGATGCAAACCACCAAATAAACGCCATTTGCATTTGTAAATGTTGTCCTATTCTCAATGCGAGTAGTAAGCCTCAATGGAGTTTTATGCAAATGACGGCGTAAGAAACTGCAAGGAGGTCTGTGAAACAAAAGTATCTGGTGCCAGTTACAAACTAGGAAAACGATTTTATGTTGCCTACGACTCACGCCGCGCCCCTCAGCGGATACTTGCAAGCTCTTGCTGCATGTAGTGCTTAAAAGCAAAAAGGTGTATGTTTAGCGAAGGTCTATATAATTGTTCATTCCCGGATTTCATTGCCTCATAGTTGGGATAATGTTTGAAGATAAGGTTAGGGTTAGATTTAGGGACTCTTATTTTCTTGAAGGGACGCGGATATGTCAGTGGTACCAGAGTCATTTTCTTCGACTCCTATATATGATGCAGAATATTTTTTATGCCCCATGCTCAATTTCAAAACTCTAGTGAGCCCCTTTTTTATTTCTCAAGTAGCCTCAGGGAATATTGTGAATGGAAGCACGCATGATGGTCAGTAATTACTGATTTCCTGACTTTGTTTTTGGCAGTGGTCCCACACAATCAGATGGCTTGGCAAGCCCAACCAGAAAATGCCTACAGCTTCTTTGCAACCAATACCAGCGAATTGATGAACCATCTAGGGTCACAAAAGTAAATATGCTCAAGGAGTATAAAAAGAAATGACGTAGCAAAACCTGTGTGTTCAATATGTAAAACTGTAATCGTGATTCTGGCGCCAATCAAACAGGACGGTGAATCCAATCAAATTACAGCATATGAGAAATGGGTTGAAGTAGGGTAAAGTGGGGTAATATGGACCCCCTTAAGATATTTCTAATTTTGAAGAAAAACTCTATTTCGATCTGCACCCTGTAATTTACTGCCATAAAATTATACCTTTGGCTCATAGCTGCATGAGTCTGGCCGTGTGAGAAGGCATCCATATATCTCCAACCAAGGAAAAAATATGCGCTTCTGAAAATTTTCTTTCAAAGGCCCATATTACCACAAGCATGGGGCAATGCACATGGATCCCTATTACTTTCTATGGAGTGGTGTAATATGGATCGTCTTAAACAAATTTGACATTTTTCTGGAGTAATATTCAATAATATGTCTTTTATCATAAATTGATCTATCGACTTGTTTCAGGCAATTTAGTAGTGGTGGCAAATGGTACCACGTGGTTGCATTTGGTCCACATTGCCCCAATGTACTGTGGCCATATTACCTCAGATGGACACAAATGCAGTATCATGCTGTATCATTTAGTAGACATGAATTGTGAATGCTGATTGGTTAATGTCCCAATTAATATTTTCCCGTATTACCAGAGTAATTTTTCATTACTCACTGGATATGAGCCCATATTACGTAATGCTTACACTAAGTATCAAATCCCCCTACTTTACATGCATTCAAATCTATAGATGTAATGATCTTGCGCATCTGTGGAAGAGACTGTTTTGGTCCAGCACCCTCTGAAGTGCACAATCCAAGATGGCCTTTTTGGATCAACACAATGGTGTGACTGCTGCTGGTAATCCCAAACAAATATTTCTACTTGATACATTTTCCCTACATTCTTTATGTACAAAAAAAACATTTTTAAAGTTCCCCTGTGTGTTTTGGACGACTAGTGACCTGTGTGATGTCTTTCAAAGAGGTAAGTTAGTGTGTTTTCCTTAGCTACAGTACCATGCTACCCTGCAGAATTCAACTCTCACTGACTCTGTGCACTGCATAGGCAAGACTACTACTGAATCACTGTGGCCATGACATCTTGGTCTAGGACTGTCTTGTTGGGAATTGGCGAAATTTGTATGTATCAGGACAATGATGACAGTTTGTGTTACTGTGCAGTTAGACCAACTTGTTGATTTGTACATTGTAGGCCTCAGTAGAAACAGGCCTAGTCTAGACTAGCGTGGCCTACTCACAGTCTCAGAGTCTGAGCTTTCTGGATTCTGTACTTAGATTGTAGTGTAGCTGTGCTAATCCAGATTTAAATAAAATTTAATAAACTTTATAGACTTACCACTTCAAATGTCTACTAAATGATAAATTCGTTACCCCCTGTTTGTTCTCACGCAATACGGGAAAATATCTATGGTTTGTTTCCAATATCACATTCGGCTATCGCCTCATGTGATATTGGAAACAAACCATAGATATTTTCCGTATTACGTGAACAAACAGGGGATAACTAATAGTATCTTGATTACACACAAGCACATACCTCTGTTATATGCCTGACAATACCGCTTATAAACCAAAAGAATGGCATTTGGTCTTAAATAGCTTAAAAGCTAAAAATTTACGCCGCAATTTTTCAAAGGTAAGTGAACAGAGTCCATATCTCAATGAGCAGAGAGCATTGACAAGGTCTATGTCGACGAATCCTTGTGTATATAGCCAGGCATGGGACGAACAAATGAGATAACTCCATGAATTGTTTGAGAAATTATGTCAGGCAGTTTGGTTAATTTGGTGAAAGTGAATTTTGCCAAGCAAATGTCGCATACCTAGGACAGGTAGGACGGGGCAAACTATGTCATATGGAAGAACAGAGGAATACTTAAGTTTTCCTCTGAATATGGACCCAGTGTAAAGAATAAATAAACAAACAAACAAAAACAAGGACAGTCTCATCAATAAAAAGGGGAATTGGCAAGTTCCCCTCACTGGCCGTTCCGAGGATATCTCAGCCTGTGTGCACCCGGCCGGTACCAATACAAACGAATGACATTTGGTCTTAAAAGCTAAAATTTCCGCCGCATTTTTGGACAGATTTTCATTTCGATTTTGGACAGGTTTTCGTAAAGTCAACCTCTGTTTCAAAACTGACTCCGCATTTTGATTGTATTGATAGAGATGCCAAATCTGTAAGCAAATTGACTTATTAAAGGGGAATTGGCAAGTTCAGATATTTCAGCCTGTGTACACCCGATGGCCTGCACCAATACAAACGCGCGAATGACATTTGGTCTTAAAAGGCTACAAAATTCCGCCGCAATTTTCCAAAGGTAAGTGAACAGAGTCCATGCCTCAGTGAGCAGAACCCATCGACAAGCCCTATGTCGATGACTCCATGTGTATATAGCCGGGCATGGGAAGGACAAATGAAATCACTCCATGAATTGTTTGAGAAATTATCTCAGGCAGCTTTGTTAATTTGGTGAAAGTGAATTTTGCCAAGCAAATTTCGCATACGTAAGACATGTAGGACGGGGCAAATTAGGACAGTCACATCAAAAGTTGAAGCACTGCAAAATTCCCCACACTAAAATGAGCTAAAAAGCAAAAGGGATCCAAAGAGATTCTTTGGTATGGTCGGGTATTACAGAAAGTACTGTCTAAATTTCTCAGAAATGCAGGTTCCACTGACCATCTGAGAAGAAATGAGCAAGTTTGTTGGTCCGACCAATTAAGGACAAGAAGCGTTTCAGAAAAAATCAAGACCATCTTGATGAAAAAGAGCCAGCTTGATTGCGCAATTGTCTTCAGAAACAATTTTAATTGGCAGTTGATGCCAGTGACGTGGGCGGGCTGTGGTGGAGAGTTATCATCCAGGCAGACCCAAAACTGATGTTGACCCCCGGTATGTGCTTTTCGAAAAAGTGTTAAAAACATCAGAGAATTTAATTGCAATCAATTGAGAAAGAGGTATGGCACTGATATTGTCATTGCAAAAATGTTGCTCCACAGGATCCAATACTAGATTTACACGGATCACATTATCCCTTAACATCCATCCACAAGGCGAAAACAGAAATCAGATACTTGCAAGGTGGAGTTTAACTCTACAGGAGCACACAATCTGGAAATATAACATATCAAAGGAACAGAAAATGTCTTGGCAGATATATTGTCCAGAAGCTGCAAATTTGGATCAAATTTATATTACATGTGTTATACAATTGTAATACAATTGTTCTAGCATGTAAATTTTCTCTTGAAAGGGGGGATATGTTATAGTATATAGCTCTTATCATTCAGTAGACATGAATGGAATTAATTTGCATTGGTTAACAGCCAAAAAGCATGTATCCGTACCACACACAGCTATTTAAAACCCCTATATGATACGAATCTCTCATGTGAGAAACGAAAAGTCGTGTCATATGTGCTTACAGAGTGACTCGCTTATCCGTCATATTAAAATTATTAGAAAGCGTGCAACGGCGTATGTGTAAGAGACCTTATATGCGCGTCCGTAATTGTGTTGGCTCGAGTAAAACAAATTGTACGTAAAATAAGACACTGGGAATCAACGGAAGCATCACTGTCACAGATCCACAAGGCGGAACCCCAAGCAGGACGATTTTCGGTCCTTTTCTAAAGAGAAATTGAAAAGAAAAGGGAAGACGCAACGTCACGAAAAAATACCCAATGCGAGCGAAGTGAAAGAAATGAAAAGGCTGAAGAATATTTCGTTGGCTTTTTTGAGGAGGTGATGACGGTAAAGGACGGGATTGATTTTGAAAACTTAGACGCTGAAAATCTCGACAGTGCACTTGAACGTTTTGTTTGGCGCACGGGATCTAAAGGTGAAACAAAAATAAAGCGAGCACTAGACAACATCAGCCACAGAATCAAACAGGTAACTGATAGTCCCCACCGCCGCACAACAGAAAATTTGCTATAAGCAAAGACGAGGGAATTTGGTCTTCCAATGAATCGTTTAAAGGAGCCGTGCGCGAGTTGAAGGATTGAAGGAAAGGGCAATGTAAAAAACTATCCTGAGAGCATAGAAAGAACCAGATTTGCAAGTCCTATACTCCAGCTTAACTGCAGCACCCCGGGTGGAACTACAGGAAAAAGTACAATGATGTGAGGTTACTTCTGCAGGAGAGGGTCAGAAGGTATGCACATGATGACCAAATCGACGTTTGTTGTGAATACAAATCCCGAGACTGGCGAGAGATATGTGAGCCAAGGTATTTATGAGTAACTAAGAACGCACCGTGGGAATTCGCGAGATAGTCACACAGCCGTTATGCCGGAAAATCCAGGTGACAGTAAATGTCCAGTAGCTCTTCGTTTCTGAAATATCTGCAGCACCTACAACCCAGATTGTAACGCACTTTGGGCTAGGCCAAGGATAAATGTCGGTGAATCAGATGATGTATGGTACTACAACTGTCCTGTAGGGACAACTAACCTAGCCAAATTCATGAGGATCTAATTGTGAAGCACAAAACCATCACAAGTATACTACAATCAAGTATTCGCTTCACATGTCCCCCCCTACCGTCCTCACACGCAAGAAATTTGCGCCTTCGCAAATATAGGAAGTTTTCACAGGTCCATCGATCTGTAATAGCTTGGCCATTTATCAACGTGTCGTGAAGAAAAGATTCAATGTGTCCAGTCTGAGTGCAACTGTCACAACTAGCGGCCTTGGCAGTGCCAAATCATCTAGCCCAGCCCTATGCCCCAAGCTTAGGCATAGCCAGGTCTACTCTGAGGTAAGCAATCAACCGGCAACAAGCGCCATCACAGTAGCAAAACCACAACTCTCTCCTCCGTGTCCTTTTGTCGTCAGCAAGTATTTGCTAGACATAGGCATAGCTTTTGGTGTGTTTAATGCCAAGTCTAAACCTAATCTGAGGAAAGGCTATGCAAAATAACCACTTCTGCACCAGAACTGTTGCCTGGATGCAATAGAATTGGGTCCAAGACTAGTAGTACACAAAGCAAGTTACCTAGCGGATTCCAGATGCCATCCCTAGGCCTAGTAAGTCATCTCTCCACACAAACTCCACATGGACTCATAGATTTAACATAAGTCCATGTTTAAGGGATTTGCAGGAAGATCCACTTTTTGAAGAGGCTGGATTAGGCTTAAACCCATAACAGGTAATGCGGCAGTTCGTGGGCCAAGACACGTATTTGCAGCATCACAACAGGTGAATGTTCGCCATGTGTCACCGCAGCTGGGTCGCAGTGGTCGTGGTTTGGCACTTGTTTAGTGGATGCACCTTTAACATGTCGTGATTTAACGTGCACCCACAGGATCAGGTCAGCAGTAGGAGACATGGACAGAAAACTGTATATTCGTTTGCGTTCTTGTTTCTACAATTTTGATGTTATAGGCATGTTTACAGTATTGTATTTTGCATTTGGGGATTTACAACCGTATTTAAACAACGGATTTGTTGAAGCTGAACTATAGGACACTTACACGCCATGATTAATTGGAATACCGAATATGACAATAACTAAGTTG
>JAMKCH010041460.1:0-30169 GCA_023653785.1 Ophioderma brevispina
CTGTATAAAGCTTTAAGTTTAAAGCAATGTTCCTTGCATCTCGCAGTTTCCCTTTGATATTCTGATTAAAAAGTGGCGACAATTACTGTCAAGGATTTTATTTAGGATTTAATTTGTTTATAGTCCAATGTATTGATGAGTAGAGACACTATCGCTGCACAACTTCATATACTATCTCTGGCACAGTGAGTCAAATACGTGCAAAAAATCGTGATTTTCCGTAATCTGAACCATCGACACCCTCTTTTGCGCACACTTATGATTCTGAAACTTTAAACGAATCACCTGTGCTTTAATTCCGCGAAGGGTTCCGCTTCTAATGGGTTCAGAAAAAGTGTCAAATGGGTCAGGTTACAAAAACTCACCCCCCCCCAATAATTATGTAAAACCAAATGACACATGTCGAGGTTGTATATCACTGGCCATCGTCCAATCCTTATCCCATTATACATTTCTCGTGCTAGCGTCTTTTGTTTGTTATCTATTGTTTCCCGTGCGTTTATCTACTACGATCGGTTCGAGAAGGCTATTATTTTAATAACAGCCTAAGCTGTTATTTTAATAACATGACACTCGGAAGTCCGGGTCACAACTAAATCACGCGGGTCACGTAATGGTTTCTAGAAATACATGTCTGACAATTATATACAGCGGCGCGATCTGTCTATATACTGCTGGCAAACTTAAGATACACTGTCTAGGGTGTCAAACTATTCAACCTATGTATGTAGAAATAAGAGCGGTATGCTACCTGTAATAAACTTTAAAAATTGATTGCTCTTTACATCAAACATGTTCTCATAATGGGACATGCACATTTATTATTTTTTACAACAGCAAAATTATGATATAATTCAGATATTTGATTTCATACTGTCATTTAAAATGTGTATGCAGAAGCTGCAATTCCTTTAGGGTAATTGCAAAAAGACAAGAATTAAAACAAATACAAAAACCTTCTCCATGAACATTAAGATTTGACCAAACACTGGGTTATATATAGGGTACCCCCCCCAAAAAAACAGTACTAAGTCAGCCTCAACCTCTTGGGATCAAGCTTGCAGAAGCATCCGACGCCGTCATTTCCATTTGAAATCAAATGCTGGCTTCCACAAATGTCCGACATCAACAATACACATAAGATACGTACATAATTTAGAAATATACTATAACAGTGACGGTCACAGATCAGATTTGTTTATTTTGTTTTCTTCATCTTCAACCCTATGCAATTGCACTCAATGGCTAAAATAAAGTGGGTAAACACTGATAACTCCTTGTAATTCTGCACGAAATAATAAATATGTTCAAGGATGGATAGGGTTAATAGTCTTTATTCCGCTAGGCTTGTTTGATTTATTTCATGTCAATTTTTACTCAAGGATAACTTAAATACATGATATATTTGCTTTCGTATTTTTAGCAAAGACTAATCAATTAACCGCTGTCTCCAATTTATAGCTTTAATACTTAATAGCTTTAGTAACTCGACGGTTTATGCCAGAGCAATCAAAACAACCCATTTGGAATTTGGGTAACGCTCGTCAATAGACGGGCCAAGGACATTGTTTTTAAATATGGTAAATTAAATTGTCGACAAATAAGTTTCGTTTATCAACTAAATTTTAGCATGTTTTAACCAAAATATTGTTTTAAAAATGTTTTTTTATATTTACTCTAAGTGTATGCTATAAAATCAATGTCTATGAAAGGGGCGTTCGTAAAAATAACCAGCTTTCGCGCTGACTGGTTAACAATGTTAACCAATCAAGCGCTCAAGCTGGTTATTCACGACGCCATCAGGCTCATGGATTAATCTATTATCACATTAGCGAGGTTGCGAAACCCCTAAACTCAACGAAACGCGTCGAACGCCTTTCTAATGAAAATCTTGTCACAGGAAAGTGATTATGATAGACAGTCGTTCGAATTGGCGTTCGCGTTAAACGCTAGGAGTCTGTCCGCACCTTCACTCTATCACTTTGACGTCTTACGCGTTACGTAACATGAATTTAATATCTTAATCAATATTCGTCCATGCAGCCGATTATTCTGGCAAAGTGATGTAACACGGTGACTCCAGTGTTATATTGTTTGATTTTGGCATAACTATATATTTATTCATCGCACCTATTCTGTACATACCATGGTCTTTGTTACGGTAACGAAAATAAACACAGATTGTTTCCACTAAAGCTAGTGTTTACATTTTAAACATGTAATGAAATTTTATTGTGTTGTTTTCAAATTGAGATGTTGAGGGAGAAAAGAGTTTCTGTACTTGACCCATTGAACCACACTTTTTTCTGACACACTTATGAATTCGGAAAACATTAACTGAATAAACATGTGCTTTATTCCGTGAAGGGTTTCCGATTTATAAGAGTGTCAGATGGTCAGGTTACGGAAACTTCCGAAAAAGTTCCCATAGAACGGTCAAGGGTGTGAAAATAATCCCACAAATCTAACAGATTTGACTTTATATATCATGCGCGGACAACATTCATTGTATTAAAATATCTGTCACAATAGGCATTTTCTCAAAACCTTTCAAAGAGAACAAGGACTTTTTCTGATAATTGCTACCAATTCTTTTTTTCGAATAGGTTTTGTGGCATATTTCGAATATATCCAATGTTTAAATTACATCTGTGAAGAAGGCCAAAACGCTGTCTTCATGTAATAACAAGATGATTTACTATTTTCTGTTCACATTTACAATGGGAAAATAAGATATTTCTGAACGAACTCAAAAAATATCTTTTGAACTTTTGAGACTCGTTGGAGATCTTACACTCGTGCAATGGTGTCCTTGACAAAAAGTCACTTGTGGTACCATTAACATCACAAAACAAAAGTATTCCAAAAGCTTTTTTTCAGAGTGACAATACAATTAAATTCATTTATTACATAATCGAAGACCTCTTAAAGAAATCGCTAGAGTGCATTTTTATTTTCAACACAGCGAAAGCTATAAGTCTTGATACTTATCCTCCTTATGTCCTAGTATAGGCTAATAACCGTATTTCTTCGGGAGATGGTTTCTTTTAGATTCCACAACAGAGCTTACATCCAAATTGAGCGATCAAAGCATCCCTCCTGGGTAAAATTCATACCTGTATGTTCTGGGTATAATAAATCGTAACGTTGGAGTGCAACAGTCGTAAGTGCAATAGCTGCCATTTTCAGAAATCCCATTATGCAGCTGTAGTCGCTTGAGAACCGTTTTCAAGAGCCACTGACTCAGGTAAGGTGAATTGAGAGTTACCCTAATACATGGGCAGAACATAGATGTATCCCATGGTCACCTTGCAATACTACCTTGTTGGCACTCCAGGACAAAATATCACATACCATCTTCATTGCGGTTAAATTGTTGCAACACGCGGGTAGGTAGGGGCATATAAACTATAACCCTTTTCTCCCACTAGTTTTTGTTTATGTTATTTTTGGTCAAGCTCTGAAAGGGTTTCTTGCTCAAAGTAGAAAATATGAATCTCAAGAATAATTTATTAGACAATTAGTCAAATTGTTATGTTAAAGATCAATATTGAACCAACGTATACAAGTAAAGTACAACCATTGTAACGCAAAGCCCATCCTAAATTGTCTTAATATATCTTCTATAGAATCATATAATATGGAGAATATAATGAATATAATATATAAAAAAAATTTGCAAGGATCCAAAGACAAGTGCAAATTTCAGAAACTTAGTAACTCAAGAAACTTAGTATACTTGTACTTTAAAGGGGCACTGATATTACCAGCTTCCCACCACCGCCCGTTCAAGTCGGGGGCATTCGCAGTAGGCTGGAAAGATGGTTATATTCAATAGGCGAAATGAAAATATGCTCAGGATGTAGTATAACTTACAAACTTATCGGAGGTGCATTTTTCATACTGGGTACGTGTCAGTATCAGGGGTTCCCCAAGGCACTGTACTTGGGCCACGTCTTTTCTTATCATATATCAGT
Organism: Ophioderma brevispina; assembly: GCA_023653785.1. Lineage (NCBI taxonomy): Eukaryota > Metazoa > Echinodermata > Ophiuroidea > Amphilepidida > Ophiodermatidae > Ophioderma > Ophioderma brevispina. The sequence goes on from JAMKCH010041460.1 coordinate 3,978, forward strand.
GACCTTCCTGATCAGATCACCTCCACCGTGCAATTGTTTGCTGATGATTGCGTTCTATACAGAATCATCAGCAACAACCACGACGTTGACCTTTAACCGACTGAGCTCTGGCAACATCAAGTGAGTTTTAATGCCGAAATGTTTTGTGCTGAAGTTGACAAATGTACAGGAATATATTAAGTATCATTTCCATTTAGAATGTCAACGTAAATCAATATATACATTCCTTATGTAATGGTATATTGTCTCATATGGAACTTATTCAAGTACATTTGGTGTGGAATGCAGTATTACAAACGTCCTAATAATCGGGCCCTAAATACCACTGTAAGAATGTGGATCTGTGAAAAAATCCTTGTATTCCATAAAAAAAAAGACACTCCCATGGAATGCGAAATAAATAGTATTCAAGATCACAAAATGTTACATGAGTAGAAATCTCATATTCCACTTCTCTAGGCTCGTTTCCTTAACTGCAGCAAGTGCGGAAGACTTTGAGTCCTGTAGTTTCTGATCATTAAAATTGATACCCTTTATAGATGATTGAATGACTTAAAAGAATAAGATTTTGTTACTTTTGTCAGTGGGTTCTGACTCAAGCAAAAAATGTGAAATTAAACAAAAATTACCCCTCAGAAGACATCTAAACATATGTTAAGAAAATATTAAATGATACATTGCAGAGTTCACTTTCAGTGACTTGTTAGTTTTTGCCCAAAACTAGCGAATTTAGAGATTCATTGACTAATATCGCCTACTGAGACATGGTGGTATTTCTGTCGGTTATTTTGTCAGCGATCTAAGCTCATGATTAATATTACAACCATGATTTAAGACAGTCGTCTCGTATCAATCCAGTACACAGATGATTTGACAAAAAAACTGCGATTTCTTTGAAGAATGTTGAATAAGAAGTCTTCAAGTCAATTGGAGCTGTTTCTCGTTTCCTTCGTATTATTACGAAATGCTAGTGTAAGTTACCCTTGTGGAAACGTAGGTCAAATTAAATGTCCAAGAACCACTATATCTTTTATATAAATCATATTTTAATGGTTTCATAACATCCTATCACGTTTGGATTTGTGAAGAATTGTTATGAAAAGTCACGTTGACGATCAAATTAGGTATCATACTTTAAATACTTAAGTACCAACCAATTCCTGATATATTTATATTCGACTTTATCATTTCTTTTCAGCACTTAACCCCACTTCGAATTTATACCTAGGGTAGATATTTCCCCATTTTTCCAAATAAATAGTTTATTCCAGACTGAGCTTCTAGTGTCTCATGGAGATTATAATATATAAATCCTTTTGATTTCAGAACTCACGGCATTTGACACCACGCTGTGCAGATTTTGCAATTTTATATTAAGACAATGTGGCATGACAAGGTTATTGAATCTCCATTAACGCTTGTCAATATTGGTCCAGGGACATGGAAAAAGTAAATCATGTTTAATAATTCATGGTGATAAATTCATAAATTCCCATCAAAAACATACTCATTATGCCAATTCTTTGGACAGTGGCTCTTCAAATGGTTATTCAGGCGTCACGGTCGCCTGAAAAAGATCCTTGACTCGAGAAATATAATTTAAAGTCATCATCATACATGGCAGCACCAGATGATCAAGGGTAGCTATTGCACTTGCAACCTCCTTGCGCTCACATGCGAGAATTATTTTATTCATAGTATGGGTGTTTGGGGTTATAGGTTCTTTGTTGGGCATAGCTTTATGTTGCATTAATAATCTAGTAAAACTCTAACATTTGTATATCCTTTGTTGTAAATCAGACAACCCTTTACAAATTGTATGCTTTGCCCCCCACAAAACCAGAACCATGTCTCATGGGACCAGTTTTTGATGTAGGCGAAAAATTGAATTTTCATTTGGATTTTTTACATCTTTAAAGGCATGCACCTTAAATAAATATTTTGAGTTTCATTGATATTCATTCAAATTGCTCTTGTAATTTGGATATCTTGTTACTTCTTTGGCATTTGAGATCTATGGTCCAGTTTCTTAACATACCTGTTAAAACCCAAGTGGGGGGGAGGATCCCATGCCAAGAAATTGGCCATATATAAGAACGAAAAACTAATAAAAAATGGGTATGATTTTAAGGTGGGAATATGGAACGGATGATATTAAAAACACTCTTATTTTTATAAAGTGCAAACTGTTCGTGGGTTTCCTTGGAGAAAAGTGACAGTTACGAATTCTACCTGGGGAAAAAAAACCCCCATTGGGAAAAAATAATTATAAACGAAGGAGATCTCTGTTATCCATGTGAATCTGTATCATACTCTGTGTCATTTGTTGCACTGACTTTTTCACTAACTAATGCAACTGCTTCTACATCATTGACCTTACGCGGCGTGCGATTCAGAAAGTAAATCACGATTTGTTAGTGATTATAATCCGGTGATGTAATAGTGCGACTTGGAATTGTTTAGAGTCTCCTGAATGGAAGTAACCTGTTTTCCTGACCGTGCCGCTGACGCCACACAGTGTTTACCAAGCATTTATTTTGCTGTACGTTGAAATATCATGGGCCTGTTGTTGCAAAATGATATTTGTGAGTCTCCCATACATCAATGTGCGGCGGAATAACTATCCTAGCATAAAGTATTTAATCTCATAAATTGGTGTTAAGCTTTTTTTTTCATATATGCTTCTATGTTTTATGCGGTACCTCCGTCTATCACCTTATCATCAATGTACCAAACAATTGCGAGGTCCCGCCTTGAATTATACTAGTGAATACCAAAGTTTCGTGAAGGCCTTAATTGAATTTGCATGTGTTTTATGTTTCATTAGAAAGTCGCTTCTTTCCTCACAAGGATTATCAAAGTCAATTTTCTTTATGGCTATGGAATTAGAGGCTTAAACATTTTGTTGATACTTCATGATTTTTGACCGATTAAGTCTCGTCTAGAATTTGTGTAAAACTTAAAAATGATACCCCGATTTTTCAAATGTCAAGTTGTATCTTGGGTAAAGATTATGTTTCTTCGCCTCTAAGAATTAGAGACATTTTGTTTAAGTTTGTTCAAAACGAACAAGGTTCTTTTTTAAAGTTTTTAACGTATAACACCATAGACTAGAATGTTGATTTCTTTCGGCTTCCAACGGAAATGTCTTTATTGAGTTGGTTGGCTATTAATATTATCACCGGAAAAGATTGTGCTAGGAATGTTTGCGCCATGTAGCTCTGCGAGTTGAAGATAAACTGAAACACCTCAAAGTTCCGCTGTTAGTTCATCTTGTGACGGGTCATCAGAATATAGCTCCTGTTGAATTAATGCTAATGCTGATTTCTTCTTTTTTCAGTAATAAAATATACTTTACTCATCGGAATATTAATTAATCGGGGATTTATATTTGAATTTCGTTATAATAAAAGTGAACAATACCGCGCGTGTGTAATCGCCTTGTGAGAAAAACTTATACTTGAATAAATTAACGTAGAAAAACAAACGTATTATCGTATTACGATTACCGTTGCATCTACGAGAGTTCTAAATATGTTTTACTCTTTCAAAAGTAGGCAATCTTTTCAATATTAACCCAGCTCCTAAACAGGTCCACAATCTTCTTATGACTTGTACAACATAAGTACAAGCGGAACAAATATGCTAAAGGGATTTGAAACTTTAAAGATTACATTTTATTTTCAGAAATGCGAAATAAACTTTGAAATCAAGAAGAAATCGACCTTCAAAAGTGAATTAACCTCATTGCTAACTCCATAAATGCGATTCATGGTTAATTTGGCATTATCAAATGAACCATGAACGAGTTTTGAACGATATCATTCTCTCCCTCTATCTCTTCTTCCCATTCTCGCGTTCCTACCTCTCCCTGCTAATCTCGCAATATATCATGAAAAAGAGTACAAAAGTATTATATTGCGCAGACACATCTTCAAATGTCAGGTAGAAAAATGTTGTAACAAAAGGAGCTATGTATTTTAGAATAATATTAGCTAGCACTCATCCATTATGAATCAGTAACTTGCTGTATACAATTCCTTGTTAATAGCGTTTTTAAGAAGGTATAATGTTCTTCCCACCATGCATTTCTTCAATAAAAAACTTTGCACTGGTTTGTCACATGAATTATAGTGACAAAATGTACTATACATTGCAAGTTGTGCGATGGTTGTGTTCATTTAGGTGCTTTTTGTCACTATAAAATTCATGTAAAATCCGTGCAAAAATTGGTAAACTATTGCATGGTTGGAAGAACACTAGCCCTCGGTGTTTATTAGCTGCCAGTTTAAATAAAGGGTGCTTATCCCGGACTACTCGGACAGTTACCCATTTTTATATTAAAGAAAGGTCGCATTTTTCTCATTCGTTTCCTGAAATTTTAGCCTTCAAATCCATTTCTTCAAAGAGAGAGAGAAGAAAACTCACCTTAAATGGTTAATATCAAGATTAACACAGTAGGAATATAAATTATTTACGATATTGGTGGGTAAGTGTATGCATGTACCAAGCTATCATATTATGTAGAGAACGCGATAGAAAAAAAATTGGAACAAGACCATGTCTATGTGTAAACATTAATAGTGTTATAAAGTCCTATCTCGCCGTCATCTTTAAAGCATTGTAATCAATTATTTTATACCGTTAGTCACTGGGTGCGTATAAGGTGCTGGTAGACCGTAAGAGACATTTTGAACGTTTTGGAAAGCTAACATTACGGATAGAGTTTCCCGCTTCCAAAGGGTCAGTTACCCATTTACAGCTGCCGCACATGTTTCTGCAGCTGCAGTATGTCGAACAAATGAATAAAATAATACCCCATATACACAATTACTCTTTTCATGAGTAATTTGTGATTATACACGTTTACCTACTCCCGTGATTATTTTGTTATTATTCGCAGTGCGAAGGTTATCATACGGATGGTGCTTTTACACCTAGTCATTAACGAGCTATTATACATTTTTTTTTAAAATCAGTGAGGATCTGTAGTTATATTTGTGAGCTCACTATGTGAAGGTATATATATTGAAACTATATTTGATGAACTGAAAAAGAGAAAAGGATAAGGAAAACAGATTCAGTGAATTGAAAAAAAAGCATTAAGTGGCGTATCTACATTACTAGTTTTCCTGGTGAGTGCATAAAGTCGTATCTACCAGTTACGACTTTCTTGAACTAAACAGAAATTCAATTTTGAGTTCAACAAAGTCGTATCTACGCCAAATTCGGCTTATTTAGGATAATAACTTTGCAATAAATGGAGGCGCTCAGTTGAAACATATATCAAATTATGCGAAATTACGTACTTTTTCATTAAAAACTAAATTTCGCCAAAATATCAGTACGACTTTCTTACACTCACATAATGAAATAACTTTTACATTTGTGGCAGTGTAAGATTTTTTTCTAAAAATACTTGCGGGATCTAGCAACATATGCCCACTTTTATTATTTGCTAAATGCTAACTGTTTCAATTTGGCTGTTTTTCTTTTATCGTTTGGGCAAATAATTTTTGTTTCACTTTGTCGGTAATAATTCCTCATCAAAATATTATGCATGCCCTCTCTGAAATCAATTATCAATCAATCCTTAAACTTAATTTTACAGTCTCATACCAAGCACAGGATATCAAAACTTTAAGCCTCTAAATGTGTTAAGAAAGTGTTTAAAGAGGCACTACCCGATCCTCAACCTCAACCCCACCTTTGGAACAATGTTTGCAATTTGTTGGTATAGGATTATAGGATGCTCTTCAAGATGGTGTTTTGTTTTCAATGGACCCTGGATTCTTGTCTGGTTTGATTTCATAACTTTCCTTCAACTTGATATGTTGTACGGTTCAAGAAACATGAACTTAATATGGCTTTTTATAGATCAAATTAATTAGTAACAAAGTCGTGAACCATTTCCTTGAGATACCGGTTTAACCATTTTCTCCAAACAAGTCTTTATTGGGATCCATATTTTTGCACAGGGTTTCAACGTTTTTCTCTCCTAAATGCAACTCAAGGACTCGATTTGAAATCGTGAGCCGGGTACAGGCAATCATATGCTAGTTCTATCATCAAATAGTCCCCTTTGGGTACTTCTACGACCGCGTGACAAAATCTGATACGTTTTAGTTTGGCTTATTCCTGTTGACATGTATTGACAAATAAATGCGTATCCCCCTAAAGGTTAACTTCATTTCAAATTTCTAGGCAAAGTTTTTAGAATAATCTGGATAGACGCGTGTACCGAGAAATAATATTGACTTACACTCGCGGTGGATCAAATTTTACCGATAATATAGAATAGGCTGTATAAGGTTTTAAGTTTAAAGCAATGTTCCTTGCATCGTCGCAATTTCCCCTTGATATTCTGATTAAAAAGTGCGACAAATTACTGTCAAGATTTTATTTAGGGAATTTAATTTGTATAGTCAATTTATTGAAGTGAGTAGACGACACGTATGTGTGTTGATGCTCAAAACTGCAGATACTAGCTCTGGCAACTGAGTCAAATACGTGCAAAAATCGGGAGTTTCCGTAATCTGACCCATCTGACACCTTTTTTGCTGACAACACTTATGAAGTCCGGAACCATGTGCTGTATTCCGCGAAGGTTTCCGAATTCTTACGTGTGTTAGAAAAAATGTGTCAGATTGGTCATGTTACATATCACCCCCCAATTTTAGGAAAACACGCAATGAACACATGTTGAGGTTGTATTACACTGGCAATCGTCAGAATCCGTTATCCCATTATCACAGTACGAGGTTGCGGAAACCCATAAACGTCAAAAGCAAACACCTCTTCGAACCCCCTGTCTATTGAAAATCTTTTCCAAGAGATTGATTTTGAATAGAACATGCTTTCAAATTGGCGTTCGCTTTAGACGGTTATGGGTTTCTGCAACAGGGGGTGAAGCCCATTCAAAACCAGTCGTCCCGTGCTGGGCGCTGACATTTTGAATATTGCACGGAATAATTATTAGTTTGGGTGCTTGTATACACACATAATGTAATTCGATACAAACAATCCGCCAAAATATCTTTTGTTGATTTGGGTGCTATTGGGTGGTTAAATTTTGTCCTACCATGGCCACACAACGAAGGAAATGACACGTCAGTCGTCTTGATTTAAATAACCGCTCAATGAATACAACTTTCACCTAACGCGCCAAATTGCATGAGAAAAATAGTATCTGCCGGACAGATGAGCAGGTCCTATTATTACCCTGCCACCTCTAACACATACATCAATTTTGTATCACCCGGATTAGTGTATATGCAAATCGCCCCACAGTATGTGGAAGAAGCGGAGGCCGCCATGCTTTCTATTGTTGGTACTCTAGGGTTTCTTTGTGGTCGGCAAAACATGGCAGACGATGAATTTCTAAAATTACGTAACGTTTTGCCTCTCTATCTATATAGGAAAAGCCTCTGTTTGGTTTTCTGCAAGCCATCACTCTCTCACTTTGACGGTCTCACGTGTTAGTAACAGGAATTCCAATCATTATATAATCCATGTCTTCCATTAGCTTATTCTGGTGATTGCATTCGCCGATAAGTAGGTTTCTTGATCATGATCTACTGTCCATTCAATTATCTTTAGACCCTCGTTTTAATTATATTAGAGAAGGTATTGGTGAAGGGGACAAATCGTGGAAAGAAAAGTTGGTATTCATCTGATTACCCAACACGTATTTTGAAGGTGCATGCTTGAAAAAAGTATTCCTTCACACGCCAATTCTAATTCATTTCTACGAGTTTTGGGCCATCAATCGGCAAAAAATCGGAACCACCGAAATATTCGTAATGATCATAAACTTTTTTCAGGACTGTTTCCATATATAAGATGGTGTATAAACGTTGCATTGCGCGTTGACAGTAGAGACATTGATCGATATCATTAATAAGCGTTTTAAATGTATAAATTAACACGATCTCTAATACAATGGATTGGAAACCTGGGCTCTGTACTTGCAACCACGAGGCCATTTTGGTAATCCCAAAAAAAATAGCTCAACATGTGGTTAAGAGTCGGTCTTTTTACACAAATGTGGTTCCCATTGAAATGTGGATAAGCGACATAACAGAGTACACAAGCCAAGTTCAGTGAGCTCAACGTATTTGAAGTTGTGCGCACATGGGTTGGCATGTCCCTAAACGAGCACCCGCGATACAACTTCTGGTAAACAGGTGTCTCTGGAATGCTATTGTAGTGGTAGACCAAGATGTCCGCCAGTTGCTTCATTCATCTAATATACAGTTACTGTTGCGTAGCCAATCCATATAGAGATCAGTGATAAATAACGTTTATTTTATTCCCGAGATTTTATTCCGGGCAAAAAAACTTTCCAAGTAATACAAATACAATACATTCTTTATACTATGTCCTTTTAAGAGAAGATGACACAATATGTGCAGGTCATTATCCGACCAAGGTATTCTGATCCGCCGATATTGATCGCAGTGGGCATCGCTACATCGATAGTCGCTTCCTACCTCGTATGTATAATACCAAAGACCACCTCACAAGTCATTTGTTAATGGTATCAGACGTTGGACAGATCATTTGCAACTTTGAGGGGGAAAAGGGCAAAATTTCAATAGATTTGTAGGTAAAATTCCATCCATATGTTTTGAAATTTAAAAATCCTGTTGGGTAATTTCGTGAATAAAAACCTTTCTTTCACGATTTTTTTCCGACACCTGTACCTTCTCTAATATTAATTAAAAACCGAGGGTCTAAGCTTAATTGAATGGACAGGGGGCAGTAAACATAAGGCATTCGTTCTTTCATCTTAGCACGTTTGGACTACGCAAAATAAAGCCATAAACTAATTTGCAAATGCCAAAGATTGACAGTCTGAGCCACTCATGGACAAGCTTCATTGGCTCTCCATTCGGCAACGTATCAAATTCACAAATAGTAGTTAGTAAATGTATAGGGTTGTGCCTGTGGAGTCTCAACAGTAATGATGGAATGTTCAAACAGGATCAAATCAGAACCGCTGTTTTTTGTACCACATATTGGATACAAACAAGATGAATTCCAAGGTTGCACGCAACAGTAAATTGAATGGACTGCATTACGGAATACAGGACACCCGTTCATTCTTTTGTTCCTTAGCCAACGATTTGTTTTTTGGAAAAACAGGCACAAAACCTCTATTATGGCAATACGACTCAGTATCTTCAGAAACTGGACCAAAACTCATCTAATGACACTTCTTGAGCCTCATGTTGGCCCCCGTCGTAATAACAGAGGGTACATCATTTGTGTTAATGCACCCATTCTTGTGGATAACCTCCCAAGAGGAAACACCCGGAAGGCTCCGTCACGTGTTTTTTCAAAATTATGTTGAAGGTACCCAATTATTAAGTGGTTTGTGTATTAATTTGCTTGTATTACCAGTCTTGAAGTTTTATGTTTTCTTATTTTTTGCGCTTTTGATCTCGATGAAAAAGGCGCTTACAAATATAGGGGCGACAGAATCTCAGGCCGAAAGTCGCCCGTGAAGCAAAAACCCAAATTGGAGTAATAAGATTTTTCTGGCTTAAATTACTTGTTAAAACTTATAAAGTGTCTGGAAAAGTTTTTACAAGGTTTTTTGCCCATCAGTTGGTAGGAGTATGACTGTATTAACCTCAAAGTTGCATAATTTTTGTTTGCATTCCATATTGCTTGTCCGGGTTATAACAAGCAATTATAAATAATGATATAGTTGTTATTTTTGTGTTGATTTTGAAGGCAAAGTGATTATGATCTCAAAAATACGTAGGTGTGATAAAGTTGTTTTCAGGTGTGTATTTGAATAAAGTATGCAAAATTTTGATTTTGTTTTTTTAATCACTGACCAACTTCTGTTTATGATTTCATCGTTAACAATGCCTAATCATGGTGGAAATCTGCAATGCAATTTATTCTATGAACTAATCTACACCCGTCACAGCCGTACAGGGTGATTGCCACAAAAAGAATGGAAGAAATGAAGTTACGTTTCAAAATTTACTGGCTTTATTGGTTGAAAGCCGTTAAAAATTCGCAAATCAAGATATACAACATGTGACCCAACCCAGCCTGTGTTCCTCAATAGCCAGTGAGAGCCGCACATTAAACCATTGTAGCCACAATGCGTACGTGTCAATAGAATGAAGCCTATTGTGACGTAGAAAGAAAACACGCAGCACGGCGGGCGGCCGCCGGCCGGCCCTACAAGCCTGACAAAGATTGTGAGTAATAATACTGACGCTTGTCGTACGTCTAGGATTTGAATTTGTGCCCACCTTGAATAGAAAACATGGCAAACATTAATTCAGCTTGTGTTTTATTTATATTCATATCAATTAAAGAAAGCGGGATGCAGTTATATAAATAGTAATATAATAATTCAGACATTGTATTACTAGTATTGATTTCGGGACTTGTTGGAAAGAAGGATATTATTATCGCTATAAGTGCTACAAGGACCTCAGCATTCAATTAATGGACATTCAAAAAAAATGCATAGTTATTGCCATCCAAGCCAGCCATTAGGGAGCAAAGCAAAAGTACTAGTTCGAGTGTGAATAAGGGATTATACAGGAAAGTTAGGCAACACATACTGGGTAATATAAGCCTATTAAAGGACAGGAGGAGATTTTTTTGAGGATACGAATTTCTTCAAATTGAAACTGGATCGGTCGTAGATAACATACCGAGGACGTTTTGAAAGTTTATTGGACAAACAAGTACAAAAGGAAACTGCAAAAACAAACCTGGTTTGAACTTTCTGCTATCGTAATCGTCCCTATAGAAAACCATGCTTTGAATTTCTGTCGTGCACGACATTGTAAGGCATTCCAAATATGCAAAAACCAGGGTTCGAAAAAAATTTGGGGCGCCGTCTTTCTGGAAATGTCTCAGGCCTCTTTAATAAACTGCCGCTATTGCGCCCTTTCATTGCCTTCAAGGAAAAGACGTGGCAAATTTTGCATCAAGGGCACCCCTAATTTTGATAAATTGTTGTTTGCTTTTATATGTGCTGTTTTTTTCACCTGAAATGAAAAAAAGTCGAAGCATTTGCTTGTTGTGTAAATCATGCATTTTGTAATAAAACCACTCCGGAGGGGTTTATTTTATTCCAAGGCTTAGGTTTCAAAACTGAATACACATCAGAATTGTATAAAATTAGTCTGTAAACCATAATATTAAGGGCCTAATCTATACGCAAAGCAATAGTCAACGAATATATAACGGAAAATCCTTTCGTTGGCGGGGGTAGCGAAAAAGGGTCGATTTCGTTGTAAAAAACGGCCTGAAAACAGTTGATAAATAAACTTTCAATATTTCAGGCCTTCCTTCCTGATTCGGACAGGGAGGAGGGTTGGAGGTGTCGGTCAAGAAAGGGAAGACTTCATGTGTTCTAGTTTGTTCCTTTAAAAATATATTACATTAAGACAGAAATATAAGGTACTAAGAAAAAAAATTCGGCGGTACCTTTTTATTTACGTACATGAATTCAAAGAAACATGCTTTCTTAATAAGAATTGTATAAATAACGTATTAGCGTTGTTTTAGCAAAATTAGGAAATAAAGATGACATTAATATGAAAAATATAAGGTTTATTTTTCAATTTAGTGTTTATTGATGAGGAAATGATAACAAATTTACATTCTTACTCTAATTAGTCACTAAACATAGAGCTCATTGATGGGATAGCGTGTTTTAGTCAATAAAATAGTATTAGATATGTGTGTTTAGCCTGGAACATAGAAAGGAAAACAAGAGAGTAAGGAGTTGTCATACATTACTAAACACCACGCATTGTTTTTAAAATGAGATAGCACATTATCTAGCATGACATGCTCTACATGTAATTTGAGATGTACTTCATAATAGATTATACTATACTATTTCATTTTCAATCAAGTACAGCAATTCGTCTGTGTTGGTGGTGGTTAAGAAGCGCGAATTGACGTTCTAATGAGTCAAGTCGAACATTCAAAAATAGTTTAAAATTCGGGATTTTTATATCTCAAAGATGATTTGGAAGTTTTTTTTGTTTGGGGAAAATCCATACGGTATAGCCAAGGGACATACGGTAGTTATTTGAATAATAGCAAGTATTATTCAGAGTAAACATCTTAATTTTATTTATAAATCTATACTAACAACCACATTTTTTAACGTGGGACATGACTGTTCTCCGGGGTCGGCCAAACCAGTTCACTGTTTAAAAACGGTATTTAATTTAAAATTAAACACCATTTGCACTATGTTTAAACATAGTGCAAAGGTGTTTAAAAGCTACTGTTTGGATCGAAAACATATTCAGTCGATTTGGCGGTAGTAGGTATTGGCATTCGACGCCACAGTGTTAGATATTTGGGCGTGTTTATTACCCAAAAACTTCTTGCTCCATGTTTGTAACAAATGTTGTACTATGAACCTGACGTGTGTAACAAACTGAACCTAAGTTATTTGGATTTGTACTATTTTTTCTATAGGGCAATTTAAAAATACATATATTTGCGTGTGAGATAGAGAGATGGGATTTTTAGGAAAACGAAAAAAGAATAATAAAAACATATCCGAAACAATTAAAATTATTTGCCGATGGGTGTTTCGTCATTTGGCGCCAGAGTTTAAAGATTTGACCTGTTTATTACCCAAAACCTACTTCGCATCATTGGTTTAAACAATTTTTTACAGTGATGAATCTAACGTTGTTTGGATGTTCCATTTTTCTAAAGGCTTATCAATAAAAATACAATATATTTCGCAGTCATCAGAAGTGAGAGGATTAGGCACGCAGAAATCCAGTATAATCAAATGGGATTGATAAATAAAGCTATGAAGAGGCCCAATTCAATTCAGTTAAAAAAAGCGCCGTGTGTTTCGATTAATGGGACCCAATAAGGAGTGTGGCTTTTAGAAGTCATATTAATGGAGTGGAATTAAGATGTCAAGGCAACGAAAAAGTTTATGTGTAAGACAATATTATAGTCATGTCATAATATGCCTTGATTAGATTACAATAACCAAGCCTCACAAAGTGAAATGAGATGTAGGGGTAGGGGCACCTCACAATGGACATTGGATTAGGTAGTGAAAGTGGGTTAGTATTTTAGTACTAGTTTGCGACCCTTAATATTGATTACGAGACTTAGAGCTAAGGCGGCAGCTCACAATCAACCATAACTATAAAGGTACAACGCGAAATTCCAAGGACATCCTGTTGTGATTTCATTGTAGCAGACACTCATAGATTTCTTACCGTTTATTGGCCCCAGAAATTGTCTCTAAGGGTAAAGGTAATTTTGATTTGCGGAATCGTCAATATAAAACATATGCCGGAATTTTGTATTTGTTCCAATACGAAATACAAATTTCACAAGGTTTGTACTAGGAATACAGCTTAATCCTTTTATATGGAGACACTATTGATGGAACTTAATAGTTTTGAAACCAGAAAATCAGTGCCTTTCATTTTTTTAGACTGATATTTGAAATCTTTCGGATACAACTTTATGGAAAGTAGTTACTCTTTGTGCGTTTCTTAAATGTCTGAGTTAAAATGGAGAGCAAATCAAAGAAATTTTAATTTTGAATTTAAAACTTGTTGGTGATTAAAACAACCTAAATTATTGGTGTCAAAAGCACACATTTTATTCATTGTGTCAAAATTGAACAAATATTTTTAATTCCCCGCTGCAGTGCTTTTTGATTTTAAAGCGTATATATGAGAGTGGGGTTAGGTTTCTATTTAGATGCGAATTAGGATTTTTGTAAAGAGCCTCATATTCGTAATGGAGATGGGAGTTTATACAAAACTTTTTTTTTCCATCTTCATTAAGAGGGGTCCTTAGATCTTAATCCCATCCCACCATGAAGTCCTTTACACCTTGAATCCCATCTCCATTTTTTGTTACGAAGTGTCTTGGCACCCAAATCCCGTCTGAGTTCCCCACACCTTAATTCCATTTCTTCCATCTCCATTACGGGGACTCGTACTACTCCTAACCTTTGGTCATCTTTGAACTCGTTGTTTTAAGGGGGTGGTTAAAGTTTGACCATTTTGTGGTTTATATAAAAACAGTTTTTAAAATGACCATTTTGTCATATTGTTACCCCTATCGTGTTAGACCTTGCATATAGTTGACATGTGTTGAATATATTATTAAAGGCCCTTTTAAAAGATGATGAAAACGATAAAAATTAATTTAGCATTTCCAATTGCAGATGAAGTTAATATGTGTTAAGTAACTGTCATAAGGAAAATGTTATTCTTCACATAAACTGTCCGAAAGGCCTTGAGTTATATGGTATAGGGAGTCAGCACTTTTGCTGGAGCTTCGAAGTGAAGAAAGGCAAACCACAAATTATAATAAGTGAACCTCATTATCATGAATTATCTGTCTTCAATTCGTTTTACATAAAGTGATCTAATAATAATAATAATGAACAAGAATAGAATATCAGAAAATAATAATAATAAGAATAATTAATAAGAAAATAATAATCTAACAATAATAATAATACATAATCAAAACAATAATAACAATATTAAACAGGAACGTTTCGAATGAAAAAACAACACGAATTTGCACTGACGAACACGTGAAAATTTATTAAGGTTATCCACCATTACGGTGGGCCCCTACTACAACATATACGGTTTGTTGTAAACTTTTTAGATCAAATTACAGTGTTGCAAATATATACGAAATTGATATCATATGAAAACCCCTATTTTACCGGGATTTGATGATGTTCCAGTCTTAAAATAAACATAATAGGCTTAAAGAATTGGACGTAAATTTTACAATAAGTTTTCATCTGTTTTTACAAAATTTTGGACCCAAAATTACGCTTGACAAATGTCTACCACGTGGAAAATTATCTACAGTTCTATTTTCAAAACTGCAATTTTATAGGAAACTAGTAAATGGCAAATAAATTATAACATGCTTAAAAAGCTCATAAATAGCAAGCGGAAAAGCTATTAGGCGTCTGAAAAATAAGGTTATTAAAAAAAAAAGTAAATTGCATTTACTAAAGATTATAGTCTCAAATAATTAAAAGCCTTACTTGATAATACTTTATTTTCAATGATTTATGACATTGCATAAACTAAAAAAACATATGATTTCCAGGTCAACATGATGCACAAGTAACCTTGTCACCACGATATTAGAGCCATTACCGTGGGCTCTGCCATTGTATAGGAACTCACAAGAGACGGGGACCAGCGATGATTATTCCAATGGTGGCTTAATTCCCGGTTACTTTTCATCAATTAACATTACCGCATCCCATGCAGCGCGTTGAATCAGTTATTTGGACTGGCGTTTTGATTTGGGAAAAGTTCTGAACAAATATTGATACAGGGAAATAATTTATTAAACTGACTGTAAGGCAATTAGGGTTACATTTATGAAAATAGGGTTTTTAGGCAAAAAACCATTTAATTACGTTTATGATGAAAAATACGAGGTTAATTTCTACAAATAACGATTAAATTCAAGGAATAAATTTATGCAAATTTTCTAACAAGAGCGATGGTGTGGATTTACAAACGAGAGATATGTTTTGTGATTTTTCGTGAATATTGACTACAAAGTGCAAGAAAAGTCGCATGTTTGAAAAAACACTTCCGTCTTTAAAGTAGAGCAGATTTGTATAAATACTAAGTGTTTAAAAATATTTCAAATTTTTGAAAACAGCTATTGTTTCAAAAAGCTAAGTGTTAAAACCTTGTTTGTGTAACAAACTTTTGGAGGGACTCAACATTATCTTTCATTTTTATCCAAAAAAACATCCATATGTACTCAACTTCCGGTTTCAGTGCGTTTTGGCTTCGGATTGCCCCCTAATATGTATGTGGTGTATGTGTGTATGGGTGATGTGTAAAACACGGTTAGAATTCAATGTATATTTTGTTGATGTTGGTATAACTACTATTTTCTGTCCGATATTAACAGTGAGGAAGAAAATTAGCTAGTCACACACTGGCTCAAAAGGATTGAACATGCAGAAAAAGGCAATTTATATTCACAATGATTTAAAATTGTAGCAGGAATTCTTGACTACACATTACGCAATTATTGTCAAAGTGGGGGGTTTTCAAACAGATGATGTTCTCCCAGAATCAGTGTGCGAGAAGAACGTTTAATTTGATTTTCATATCCCTTAATATGGCGAGGCGTTAAAGAAGCTGGCTAATGATAAACTGCCGATTGTACTCCAGAAGGAATACAGGGAGAGGAACGTCAAAAATGGCTGCCAAATAGGTCGCTAAATAAACTTTACGAGTTTGTCAGGGTTTCTACTCTAAATGTTTTAGCGAGGAAAATTGGTTGTTGGGTTGATGGACCGGAAATGAGCTGGAAAGCGATAAATGTCAATAAAAGATGGGAGCAAGTTCAAACCGTTGGAATCAGGGGAAATTTAATTTAATAGCAAGAAAGAGGTCACGTGATAACCTGAAACCAACTTTTCTTTTTAATGGCACCGTTGACATGTGCGGTGTTGTCAAGTATGCGAAGGCGTAATTAGACGTGATTTACGTAAATCACGTGAGTTACCATTAGAATTGCATTTCAGGGTTCTCAGGATTTCTCGAATTTCGTGAGGAGACCCACTGTCTTTCCATTGACTTTATCTCGTTTCCGCGGTCCACAAAACCACCATGATTTTATCCCATCAAAAAAGATTAAGAGTAAATCCCTATATGAACAGTTACAACCAATACGTGTCTTTGTTGAAGCCCGATCATTTGTGTTTGTGTCTGTTTCTTCTGGAGTGCCAATCGACAGGGTTATCGTTGCTGTTCCTTTTATCCGCCATATTTAGGGAACCGTGGACAATTCATAATTAACACGTGGTTTTTTCACTCTCTTGGATTTCTGGGGCATAACATCTGTATGAAACAACAAACTTCTGGAATTTAACATACGTATGAATGTAAAGAATCCATGTTATAATTTGAAATCAATTGGTGATTATGAATATTCGTGTATGAATGTTGCAATATGGCCAGTGTGGTATTCTGAACACCAACTCCATTGAACTTAGCACCGTTGATCAACATTAGTGTCAATTGACAAAAAGTCACTGTGGTAAACACATTAACAAAACATTAAAATCAAGAATAGTCAAAATTCTTAATTCCGCAGGCGGTTTTTTTCAGAGTGTTCCAATACAATGATTTCATTTAGGATATAATTCGGATACCTCTTAAAGGGAATTGCCAGAGGTTTTGCAAATGTTTAGTACAAGAAAAATAGCGAATACTACTCGTTTAATACTATCCTCAATATGTCCTAATATAGGTAATAAACAGTTTAATTTCTTCGGGGATGGTTTGTTTATGAATCCACCAAATCTGAGCTATATCCGACCATTGAGCGATCAAGCATCCTGGTCCTGGGTAACATTTGGACATGAATGCTAATGGGTAAATAGCACCTTACTCGTCATCCTTTGCTGTTATAATTGACGCACCTACGGGTACGTAGGCATATGAAAATATAACCTTTATTATTTGCAATGTTTTTTTTTGTTCAAACAGTTGCAGTGTTTATGAGAAAAGTAGAATAAATCTATAGACGATTTATTAAGACAATTTAAGTCACCTTTTTATATTCATTAGACCAATTATGCAAACTTATGACACGATTTGTAGGGGAACTATTGTAAGTACGCAAAGCAAACGCCCACACCAAAGTGGGTTACGGAGAGCTTCTATGGAAAAGCGACGAGAGAGGATAGGAGTAAGAGATGGAGAGTAGAGAGAGAGAGATATAGTATAATATAATATATAGATATATATATATAGATAGGGCGATGGTTTATGAGCATTGAGGTTTTTATCAAGCCGTAATACTATATTGCATTTTGCATTAGCTCATCTAGTTTGAGCCCTCTGGTATGCATAAACAATGTGCGGCGAGATGGGATGGGTCAGTGGATTAACGGGTCATGCTTACTTCATTTGTGGATTGCATAGCTCTGTGCTGCACTGATGAGAACACAAAGTTCGAAACGGTACTGTCTGAGATTGATATATACTATATATAGGTTATATATATGTATATATATATATATATATATAATATATATATATAATATAGCTATAATAATAAGAATAAATTTATAAAAAAAATACAATGTGCAAGGAAAAAAGACCAACATGTCAGTGCCCTGCATGTACACTGGCACAAGAAAGGGCTATCAATCCAGATTATTTATAAACCTGCGTGGAGACAAGGATGTTATTAAAGACGGGATTACTAAATTACTGGATTACATTACATTTTTTTATGTTGTAGTTATAAACTTAGACAGACTCTTAGACAGGTACAGGGTATGAAAGCGTTATTTGCCATTTAGCATGTCAAAACGTAATGCCTAAATGTATTAAATTCAGGATATAATGGTAATTATATTATTTCAGGTGTGGAATTATTCAAGTACAGTAAGTACCGACTGCCAGGTATTACCAACATTAGATATAGGGCCTAATTATCTTTGTGAAGATGTGATTTGAAAAAAATAAATCATTATATTCCATTAAAAAAGATCCTCCATAAAATGCAGAAAATAAAATAAGAATTCAAAGATCACAAAAAAATTTACATGGGTAGATAATTCATATTCCAGCTTCTCGAGGTAAGTTCCTTAAACTGAAAGCAAGTGCGGAAGAATAAAAGAAAAGAATTTGAATCTGTTGTCTGAGCATAAAATTGATAACCTTAGATGATTGGCATGACTAAAAGAATTTTAAGATTTTGTACTTTTGCAGTCTGTATGACTCAACAAAATGTTAAATAAACGCAATTAAAATGCGTCATCAAAACATGAGGGTTAAGAAAAAATATTAAATGTATACATTTCAGAGTGAACTTTCAATGAATTGTTAGTTGCCAAAATAGCGAATTAGCCGATTCATTGAACTAATATCGCCTAACTGCGACAGTAGGTCTGTCGGGTACGAGTGTCAAGCGAATCTAAGCTCATGATGGGTAAGACTTACAGCAATGATTAAAGACTGCGTCGCGTATAATCCAAGTACAAGAGGATTTGACAAAAAAAGATGAATATGTAGTAAGAAGTATTCAAGTCAATTGAGCTGTTTCAATTAGAATTCAAGATCACAAAAATGGTACTATCCTAACGTAAATGTTTTAATATCTCATAAATTGGTCTTCTTTTTTTCAATAATATTTGGTTCTATGTGTTATGACAGTTTAATTTAGCTATCACTTAACACAATGGACCAAACAATTGCAAGGTCCATTTAATTATACAGAGTGAATAATGATAGAAGACAAAAATTGCGTGCAAATTCTTAATTGATATGTATGTGTTTTGATGTTTCTTAGAAAAAAAAAAAAAAAAACAAAATAAGTTTTTGAAAAAAAAAATGGCGCGCTTCCTACACGGATGATCAAAGTCAATTTTCTATATGGCGATGGAATTAGGGGCTTTTTTAAGCATATTGTTGATACTTCAGGATTTTGACCGATTAAGTAGTCTAGAAATTTGTGTAAAACTTAAAAAAGGATACCAGGATTTGTCAAAATGTCAAGTTGTATCTGTAAAGATTATGTTCTTTCGCCTCTAAAGAATTTAGAGGACACTGGTGTTAAATGCGTTCAAAACTGGACAAGGTCTTTTTGAAAGTTTGAACATCTAACACCATAGATAGATGTTGATTTTGGCTTACTAACGGAAATGGTCTTGATGATGTGCGTTGCTATTAATATCATCACGGGAAGATTGTGCTAGAAATTTTGAGCCATGTAGCTCGGCGAGTTTGATCGCATATAAGATGAAAGTTCCCCTTTTATGTTCTCCTTGTCTGGCATCAGAAGAATGCTCCTGCTGACTAATTCTAATGCTAATTTTTCCTTTTTTCAAAAAACTATATTTGTCATCGGGATTAATATACCAAAATATATTTTAGTCATCGGTATTAATATTTGAAATCAGATTCATATGAATTTCATTTATATTTATAATCAGTTGTCAAAAATGAAAAAGTAAAAAAAGAAAAAAACTAAAAAATTAAATAAATTAAGTTTAAAACCAACGTATTATGGTTATCGTTGCATCTACGAGATATAAATATACACTGGTGCTATAACGTAGCGAAAATAATTATTTTTTTCGACTTTCCAATTTAGCAAATGTATTATTTGAACCACCTCAGTACAATTAGAGTAGGTGAATGATTAAATAATGAGTCCCTACTACCTAGGTGAAGTGAATCACACGCATAAGTACGTAAACAACGCCTTTTGTAGAGAGCTATAAAAGGCAGACGTCGTTGTTTGTTCCTTTTCCCTGCCTCCAAGCCCTGTATGTAACAAACCCACGTTTTTCTGATTTGGTTGTTACCTTACAACCAATACTGACACAGAGGTTCCCTAGGATAGCCTCGTCCAGCGGCATTGTCAATACGCCGAAGAGTGCTCACACTCCGACTGGAGAGGTACAAACAAAGCCAAAGTCGCTGATTTCATGGGGATAGCGCAGAGTTACGGTCTGTGAAAATCAGCAGAATCATCGAGAGGGGGTCATTTGAGGTCACGAAAATATCAAGACGACCACGCGTTTGACATGCCAGACGAGATGATCGCCGACTGCTTAATCTGTGCGTAGAGCCCGGAAATGACACGGCAGTCTTGTCATGGTGGCGAAGCCACTATAGAATCCACGTTTCGCCAAAACTGTTAAATCAGGGTTGCTTCAACATGGATACTGAGCAAGACGAATAACCAAAGTGGTAAACGTCTAAGGTGATTACATAGTATTATGCAGCTGCCGCACTCGCGGACAATTGCTTGGTGTAAGCCGCTTGAGCTTGGAATACGCTATGAGAGGCACCGCTCCAAGTGAATTCAAGTCCAACTCAATGCGATTTGTCGCAATTGGCCCGAGCGGCAGGGGATCGATTTATTCGTCGACGCTTTGCCGATTGAGTCACCGCTAGCGATTCTGACATGTTTGCGTAGTGACGTAATTTCATCATCAGAACGGCAAAGCGGTAAGCGGCATGACACTATGCAACGACATTTACCCTTAAACACAGAGTTGCTCGATTTCGATGGGATAGGGAGCACAGAAGATTACAACTCAGACATTGGCGAAATGTTGTCTTTAGGAAGAGAGCCGCTACATACTTGACCATCAAGATGGGAAGACAAAGGGTTCGTCGATTACGTGGTGCGAACCTCTGAGATGACTGTATTCAGGAATCGAATCGACTCAAGGTGGTGGCGGCTGAGTGATGGTATGGGCCGGTATTCATTATGGAGGAAAAAAGGTCACCGATGGTGCCAGATGGAAACATGAACGCCGTCGTGTACCTGGACATTATTGAAAACTACTGCCTGCCACATGCAAGAAGGGTTTCTATGCAAACCATTTTTGGCTGCAAGACGACAACGCCACGCCGCACAGGCATGTAGGAGATAATTTTCTTGAGGCAGAGGGGGTGGAGCAGATACCATGGCCTGCTTGCTCACTGATATGAAACCTATCGAGTATGCCTGGATGCCTTAGGCCGAGAAATCAATGTACAGGGGACAATCTTCCTTAAACTATACAGGATTTAGCACAGGTTCTGATCGATGAGTGGGACGCTCTTATTATGCCCATTGACACCATAAACAACTGGTGGACAGTATGCCGTGACGTCTTGGCCCACTGAATCAGACTTGGAGTGAATAAAGTGATCACACAAGTCCTGGATTACCTTCATTGGTCACTCTAAGATGAGAAATGATGGAATTTCCCTTGGAACTAGCCGAAATTCGCTCCAAAAAGTGAATTAACCTCATAAGTTAACTCCATTTATATGTTTCATGGTCATTGTGCATGTCAAATGAACCATGAACGAGGTTGACGATACTCATCTCCTCTTCTCTCTCTCTTATCTCTACTCTCTCTCTCACACACTCTACACCTCCTTGCGATCTTCCAAATTTATGAAAATACTCAATGGTATTATATTGTGTAGACAAATCTCAAACCTGTTAGTAAAACGTTGTAACAAAGAATATGCGTATTTTAGAATAATATAGAAGCTATTAATTCATTAAAATTATTATAAACTTGCTATAACAAATTAATTTTTATAGTGTGTATTATGAGGAGGTAAATGTTCTTCTCAGGATGCATTTCTTCCAATACAAGTTTTGCACTGACCTACGTTTTCGTTCTCCGACGGTTTCTCCACTTCTATCCTGCGCTTCATCGTTCATTGCGTTTATAGAGGCAAAAAGCACTTAAAATTGCAAGATTGGGATGATTCTGAGGTGCTCTTTGTCACTAAAAACTTCAGTGTGGGAACCAGTGCGCAAAATTGAATTGAAGAATTGCATTGTGGGAAGAAACTATACCTCCTTTTGATATTTGAGGCAGTTGAAAATAAACCGAAGGTTCTTCAGATCTCGGATTACCCGGAAATATTATCCATTTTGATATCAAATTAACGGTCGTATTTTTACTGAAATTTTAGCCTTATAATATTTCTTTCCCATGAGAGAGACATCACTTCCACTGTTAATGGTTAACATCAATATTAGCACAGTAGTGCATAACATTTACGATAATTGGTGGTCAGTGTACACTCTTATTCTAGATTGGTTAAATTTGACACCAAAATTGGGTCAATTTGACACGGAAAATAGTCCACCGGGAAACCACAAATGGTTGGTCAAACGACACGGAAAAATGGTGTCAAATGAAATGACACAGAAAAGTGTTAGAAATATTCACTCAAAATCCGAGTCAAAATGGAACCATTTTTGTGTTACAAAAGAATCGGAATCAGTGTCAAACTAATACTTTCCTGTCAAATTGAATATTTTCAATGTCCAATTTTTAACACATCGGGAGGTTTAAAATCAATCAGGAAATTTGACAACAAACCCAAAAGAAAATATACCATGCAAATTTGGAAGTGTGTATCATTTTAATATTCATAAACTTTCAAAACATGAATGGAACATAGTAATTAATATTGTGCTTACATGAGAAAGCATCTATAGCTAGTACTAACAAGCGCCATAAGTTTGTTTTTTTTGTCAAATTCTAAACCGGGGTGTTCGCGGTCTTGGATCAATGATCAATTATAAAAAAAAAGCATTCGGGTGGCCAATCACACGATCGGCAAGGTTTGCGATTAACAGTGGACAACTAATCACATCGCTTGCGGTTTGTTTGATTCGGAAAGTTTGTTAAACATTCCTGATTTATTGTCCCGGATATCGGAAAAAGAGTTTCACACTTTTCCACTTCATACTACCAATACCTTGGTCAACGTCTGAACACAAAAAAGTGTCAAAAATAAATGACAGCGGAAACGTTGTGACAAATTTTCAATTAAGAGTGGGTATGCAAGCGCCAGGCTCTCGTATTAAGTAGAGTACACAATAGACAAGGTCGTGAATAGTAGCACCATTAAGGCGGCACCCGTCCACATTTTCATGCGAAATATGAAATGTATTCAATTTGATCGCAAATGATTGTCCTAGACCCTTGGAGGAATAGAGATATAGTTTTACAATATACAATAACACACCCCAAAATAGACAATCAATAAGCAAGCTGAAGAACATCCAGTAATTTGGTAGGTCCTAACTTTTAAGTTTGTCCTAACTTAATCACAATCTGGTCTATTACATGAATATCATGACCGTACTCATTGATGCGGTTAAAACCACAAAAGGTCACTGACCGGTCATAACATGGGTTGTGGTCATGGGAATAGGCTCCGTCGTGTGTTTTCTTGTTGTTAACCGCCATTTCCGTTTTCTGGGCGGGCGGAATAAATTGTGCCGCGACATTAATTATAAAATCGTTGTTTTCTGACTGTCGCAAAAAAACTATACAATCAAGATTAATTTTTTTTGGGCCAAAATTCAGTTCATCGCAACTGGAGTTTTTGCCCCCTCAAAGCGGGCAGGCCCGATACGCCATTGAAAGTACTCTTTTTACGTCAGACCTGTGCCAACATGCAATCCGCCTCCAAAAGAAGTAGTAACTGCTCTCATCAATGCTGTTCCAGCTGTATATCGCTACCGGTACATGATTGGCAGTTGGTACAACCCACATCATTGCCTCTGGTTTGTTGAGAGTGCTTGTTTAGTCGCAGTTTTTCTTCTTGGCACCTCACATGTGCTTTTTACTTTTTTGGAGTAAATCACGAATACGAAGACCTCAATTCATATCCCAAGTGGTTTTGTCAAACATTTTGTTGGGGCAATAAAAACCTGTTTTTAGTCAAATGGTCCCAAAATGACTTTTCCCCCCAAAAGTCATATTAGGTTCACCAATCAAGCTATAGATCAAAACTCGAAACAAAAGAGCAACAATTTTGTTTCATCATCACCTTCAAAATAGTTTTCCTTGCACACCTGCGCCGTCCTTCAATGTACGTCAAACTTAGATGTCGTCATATTGTGGTTAGACGTTTCCTCTCCTCTCCTGTCAAAATCCAATCAAGATTTAATTTTTCTCCTTACAAACCACAACGAGTTGTTAAAATGAATCATTTTAATTTATGTACGGTAAAGTAAATCTACTGCATATAAACAAATAATATTATCACTGTAAAAAGTGTTTTTTGAAAAGCTATCTTATTCCTTTAACAGGATTACTTATACAACAACTACCTATGCGGTTATATTAGTAGTTAACTGAGAAATACGGAAAGAGATATTCCAACGAGATAGAACAACATTTTGTGATCTCTTATACACCGTTATTCTATTTTCTATTTTCTCCGTGGTTTCCAATTTCTTTGTAATTGCAAACACGTTATCTTCAGATTTATCAGTACTGCGTGGACGTCGATAATATCAAGCCTGGACATAATAAGTACTTGACAAACTTCTCAGATAATATCCTTCAAGAAGTCACCCGTAGTGATTCATCCCAAGAAATACATGTACTATAGTTTGTTAATTTAAAGAGTATGAAATATAGAAATATTTTAGATAAAACGAAGTGAGCCGAGACCTCTTGTTTCATATCACAGTTAATTTTATTTACTATTAAGAAAACCAACACTTTCATATGCCGTTATAATTTGATTGTTCACTCAGTTGATTAAAGCGTCTTTCCATTTTAAACAAACAAACAATTTTTAACTGTCTTTGGGCAATTTTTTTGTTCAATAGCAGATGAAATTCAAAAGTATAATATCTGCAATCTTGCTGGTGAGATAGTATGTTTTAACAATATTTTTTTAAATCTAATATTTCTTAGCCGCAGATCATTCATTTTAATCAATACGTAATTTAAAATAATAAGATAAAATAACAGCACTAACATAAAAAACACTAATATCACTTTGGGGAATATTAATAATATTCACTATACTACATATAAATTGTACACGAGAATCTAAGTAAACCCTGTTCCAAGCAAGTCTCGGCAAATCTGCATATTTGCATGGATCCCAAAACAACAAAACTCAAATGCATAATTTGTATGCATACAAAACTAAAAACTCAAAAAGTAGCTAACTCGACTTGTCCAAATTAAAGTTAGATATTGTTATTTTCATTGACTCCCCAAAGCAGACCCTTAACCAGAGGATGGGCGGTTGGGCGGACGCCACCCCATTAAATGGAAAAAAGCCCCCAAACCCAAAAGAGAGCTGCCAAAAGGCCCAAATAGGGTTTTATGCTTTGGAGTCGAAAAAGGGGGGGTTAACATTTTTTTGTGAAATCCTCCCCTCTTTGAATTTAAAAAAAGTTGATCACTTGGATCACCGTATTCCTTCTACATCTACATGTCACACTGTTGCTCATAAGTTGGAATAATGTTTTTTCAGACCCAATCTTAAAACGTATTTCTATTTGCAAACTCCTTTGTAATCATATCAGAGTAGGTGATTGATTACATAATGAGTCCCCACTCCCAGGTTAAGTGAACCATTCAATATTTTGAATTAGTACTGCTTTTTGTTGGGAGGCTTATAAGGTACCATACTCTGTTTTTGTTTATTTTGCGCCCTGCTCAGCAAGCCTGTATGGCAACACACCACGATTTTTTTCAGATTGGTTGCTACCTTTCAATAAAAACTGACCCGAGGTCCCTAGGCTATGCCTCTCCACTGCATTATTAATACTCTGAAGACAGAGTGTTGCCACTCCGCCTGAAGGGTACAAACAAGCCAAAGTCGTCTTATTTCCTTCCT